>JABUQX010047542.1:0-7500 GCA_015478945.1 Trachelipus rathkii | reverse complement strand
TTCAGAAGCAGGCAGCGTCCCCCCTTAAGGGCACGCAGGGGTTACGTAAATCTCGCCTAACGACCGAGATTACGATAATCATCTGGGGCCCCACCAAATTTTCGCTCGGATACGATAAGCTACTTGTAGTAGTACTAGTACATATAGGGGACGGATGCAGTGGGCTGCGGGGTTCATATACCGGTGATAACTATATATATATATATAATATTATATATAGTACTATATTATATATTATATATTTATTATATATATATAATTATATATGACATTATATAGCTATATTATATGTGTGTGTGTAGTGTGTGTTTGCAGGTGTGTGTGTTGAGTGTGTGTGGTGTGTGTGTGTGTGTGTGTTGTGTGTGTGTGTGTGGCTGTGTGTTGTGTGTGTGCGTGTTGCATTCTCGCGCGTAAAAACCGGAATGCCATGCGACGGACCTGTCGGCTGACGCTCAATCGACCAGCTCGCTCGCGTTTGGCCTTAATCTCAAACCGGAATTGGAGCGTCAAAGGGCGTAAAGCGGGAACCTATTTCGCCTATCGCTCCTTCGGGGGGGATACCCCCATAGAACAACCTAGCGGCTTGAAAACTCGCATGTGATCAGTTCAACATACCAGTAGCCCATATAACCACAGTTTCATTACGATGAGCTCAAACCGTTTTTGAGAAGTAGGTGGGATCGCTCCGGAGTTCTCCTACTAATTTATATATAATATATATAATAATATATATACTAATACTATATATATATTATATTATATATAATATATATATATATATTATATATTATAGAATAATACTATTATATATATATATATATATATATATATTGTTTTAATAAAAAAATACCTATTTATAATATATATAATAGTGATATATATTATATATATATATATATATAATATAGTATATCTATATTATATATATATTATATAGTATAATATATTATGAATAATATATAATATATATATAAATATATAACTATATTATATATATATATATATATAATATATCAGAGGCGACTCCTACACTGGGCTGCTGGGCTTAGCTTAAGAAACTTAGCTTACGAAACAGAATTTGATCTTCTACAAAATTCAAAAGTTACGATAAAAATTCTCTTATTTTTTTTTTTGCAAAAATTGGTTATATGAAAGGAAAGTATACATAATATATATAAAAAGATCATTTTAAAAATTTAAACAAAACTGATGTAAAGAATTATCGCCATTTAAACATTGCTTAATTTTATCATTCGATATTAAAAAGTATTCTCAGGCTTCTCAGAAAATAGCCGAGAGAAAAATTTTAAGACAGTTTTTCCACATTCGTGAATTTAATTTTTTCAAGTTGTTTTTTTCCTACCTAGGAATCAAATCAGAACTTCCTCGTTTTAAAAAAAATTAAAAATAAAATAAACATTTTTTGTTCATTAATGCACAATTCGGATAAAAATATTTCAATTATTTAAAATCTATTCTTGGCGCACATTAGCCATCTCTTACTATTAATAAACATAATATAAAAAATAATAATTATCATAACAAAACAAATATTTAATAAATATAACAAAAATATAACAAAGATAGCTACCAATTTCTTGCCGTATAAATAAAAAGTAATAATTTAATAATGTATAACAAAATAAATAAAAAAATAACATAGGAATAATTAATTAACAGTTACCATCGAATTCAATTTTAAAATAAAAAAAAAACTTGTTAAATACCAATAACTCAAGTATGTAATGTTTGAATATTTTTCTTTATTAATTTGTTGTAATTTATTACTTATATATTATATATATATAATATACTAATATATAATATATATATAGTATTATTATATAATATATATATTTATATATATATATATAGTATAATATAATAATATATAATATATATTATAACTATATACTATACATATATATTATATATTATCTATATTATATATATACTTATATATTATATATTATAAAGTATATATTATTATATATATATATATATATTATTATTTATATATATATTCAGGGAGAGAGAAAGAGAGAGAGAGAGGAGAGACCCCGAGTATAAAAAGTTCTGAATATATATATATAGTATATTATATACTATATATATATATATATTATATATATCATATATATATATATATATATATTATTACTGAATATAATGTGTGTGTGTGTGTTTGTTGTGTGTGTGTGTGTGCAGAAAAGAGAGAGAAGATAGAAGAGAGAGAGAGAGAGGAGAGAGATGAGAGGGAGAGAGAGGAGAAGAGAGAGAGATGAGAGAGAGGAGAGAGAGAGAAGAGATGTTCGAGGTTGCTAACTACATAACATAATAGCACTCAAAGACTTGGATGAAAAGACCGATGAACAAAGTCATACCCTTAATGCCCAAGGTTTATCCACCGTTCATTTTAACAATGGCTATTTCGGGTGCGACACATACCAATTTCAAGATGTCATAATGACAAAGAAACTTAAAAGCAAAACCCAGAATCGGCTGGAGATAGGCAACATCGGTTCACACAGAATTTAATACCCAGGATCTACCAGCTCAGTTTAACGTGACTTTTTCCGTCGGAACACCTATGTAGGTTAGCTAACTACTAATCTCTTTACGGGGGACTCACAGCATTACTTCACATGAACTTCCATTATTGCCTCTTCAGCTCTGGTTAAAATAGAAGAAAGATTCATCCATGTATGGTATTACGTCTACATTACATTAGCAACTTCATACCACTGTTACCATATTAATGGATGGATAACTGTGAAGAAAATTGATTCACCTTATCAGTAATATAATATTTTGTATAGTACGTACAGATAACAAGGAGAACCACCATAATAACTGTTATCTATAATTGTATCTGGATTTTGTCTATGGAAGAATGGAGAGGAGTTCAATTTCAGGATGAGTGATATGCTTACTACAATGGAGGACCTCATACCACTATGGCACTATCACTGTATTATCTTCATTCAAGCTGTATTTTTCCATATGATTCATACTTCCTTCAAAATCATGCACCAGAGAATTCAACAGGCAAATTCATAAAATTTATCTCACAGACGGTTCCCCATACTCGGATGTGGATTTACCTTCACGGCATGTGATTCACCTTCAAGGGATGGCTCCTCAGATCCGGTGGTTGATTCTCGCCTTTACAGACGCGTCACGTCATCTCACTGATCAAGAGGAACAAAAGTGCATTTTTATAGGTTAAATACTCTTAATAAATTATTCGCTTCAAGTGATTATGTCTTAAATATATTTAGTGCTTAATTCAGGTGATTTAGGCAAATAAAATTTAGGGATTTAAAACGCTCCGCCGTTTTCGGCGCAACAGTAATTATCTATACTCTTATACTATGATTTCATATCATTGTTTTCAAAAACTAAATGTTTATTCATTTGTAAACCAATAAAAAAATATATTTTCGATAAAATATTTAGCAAATTAAAGAAACTTTGATGATACATTTTTCATTTTTTTTGCAATTTTCGGAGCAAGACAAATTGCTGGTTTTGTTTTTTAAAGTTCTTTATATTGGCTTTTTTTATTCTGTAATAATATTCCTAATAATGTAATTCTTATGATAATATGATTATCTTCTATCAGTTTTTCATACTATTTATATATCTTATGTAAAATACTATGTATTTTTTTGGTTCAAATTTAATTCTTGTTTCTGGCTCCAATAATTTTGGTTTTTGCACGTGGTTTTAAAAATAAAATTGAATATTAGAATATGAATTTAGCTGCAGAGGTAGTAACAGATGCTTCAAGTTTAAATCAATTTCTGTATATAGTTATTGACATTCGTTGGCATGTCAGCGAAGCTGGTTAATATACATAAAATGTGGATTTTCAATAACGATATTCAATTCATCCAAGAACTGAGTGTTTTAATATCTACAATGAAGTCTTCAAGAAAAAGCATCAACTACTTACTACCGTGAAGCATGGAGAAGCAAGTGAGAAAGAGATCACTACAAGGCCACGCTTTCACTTTATATATACTATATTATATATATATATATATATACTAGATATATTATATATATTATATATACTATATATATATATATATATATTATAATATATATATATATATATATAATAATAATATATATATCTACATATATATATTATCGTATATATATATATAATAGATATATATATTACAGTGTTTTAAAACGTGATTAGCACGAATTAAATCATTGACATATTAGATTTTCATGGGCTAAAATATCTTACAAGTTATTAAAGCTTAACATTATAAAACCATTTTAAGAAATAAGGCTATAGACGCCACAATAATTATTGATATAAGGGGCTGATACAGGAAAGATAAAGTTTTTCACAAATGTAAAACACATTATTTTTAATTTTTAAAATGAAATTGTTCAAAACATAAAATTTTAAAATAAAGATTTTGATGCAGTTAATTAAAAGTAGAATGCCATTCATCACTTGTTATCCCATATATTCTATAACAACCTATGTCAATAGATACAGCAAACCCAAAATTTCTTCAGCGAAGTGTTGAACACCGCAAATATTTTCCCTTTTTCTTAATTTCACTGGATAGAAGTTCTCTCGCTCGAGAAACATGCTTGAAATCTGGATTCTTTTTAAATTACACATTTTTATTTCATCTCATACCATATTTAACTAATAAATTTATACGTACCACAACAACGGATCAATCTCGTTAAAAGTTTTGAATGGTCTGAACTAACCAGCACCCAGTGAATAGGAAGGCTTAGAGACTTTGCAAATGAAAGAATTATTCCTACTGCTCCTTGCTTGATTGCGTTTAAGTGGGAAGATTTACACGAGTGGCGTCGGTTGTTAGATCGTATGCGTACAAATTACAGTTCAACGTATATTTCGAGATCTAGAAAAGTTCCATTATCGTTGCGCAATACAGTCTTGGCTATTAAATTGCAAAAAGGTCTTGAACAATGAGATTGTGAACCATTGTATAACATTTCATATTCACGTTCGAATGGTTGACCATTTACTTGCAAACTAAGACGCTGTAAGCCTGAAGGTGAGAATTTAAGTTTCGTGGAGTGGACAATCCATTATTCATTAACTTTCTCAGGGAGATAACCGTTTTACGATGTTAGGATATTAGATGTTGATAATTCATTAAGTGTTTTAAAATGTAAAAAAAAAAAAAAAAAAAAAAAAAAAAAAAAAAAAAAAAAAAAAAAAAAAAAAAAAAAAAAAAAAAAAAAAAAAAAAAAAAAAAAACGTTTTTTTTGAGAGCAAGGGTTCCCAAATATTGTTTATATATATTTAAAAGGAGCTTCGTTCGTATAGTTTATCATAGAAAAGTATATTATTTATTTAAAACATTTGAGCAAACTATACTAACCTATAAAGACATACTCAAACCAGAACGATCTCTAAAGCGAGAGGGAAAGCAAACAACCCAACACATGACTGAGAGATAAAAACAAAAGAAAAAAAAAAGAAAAAACACACACAACAAAGTGGGAACAGTTCTCGAACAATTCGCCCCAACTAGGAGGTTGAACGGTCAGCATTATCTGTCACGTAAATTTTCTTTTAGGTTTGTTCGCTGAGTTCCTTTTTAAGATAAGTGAGGAAAACACTTCAAAGCGAAGAAGCCGCAGACACGTCAAAAGCGGACGAACACGTCTGAATGAAGAGAGCATAACTTACGAATGATTTTCAAATCTTTAAAAAAATCAAAGAAAACAACTGCCACCCCCCCCCTCTTTCATTATTATTTACCTTAGCCCGCACAAGCGAACAACCAAAGAGCAACAGTTGCACGCGTGACATGTTCACGCTGACATCGCACGAACTATTCATATTTTGATGTGTGTTTTTTAATTCTCAACCATTTGGCTGAGAATTAAGCCGAGTCGCGAAGGGTACACGAAAGATGATGCAAACAATATCGGTATTTAGTCCACGACTGAAAACGTGAAATCAACAGACAATTATTAGGGCCGGTTTGTCTTTAGTAATTTGCGAGCTAGTCTACGCAACAGTATATATATATATATTATCATATTATATTATATATATAATACTTATATAATATATATTATCATATTATAATATATATATATTATATATAAATAATATATGATATATATATTATATAGTATATTATATATAATATTAACTACAACACATATAATAATATAATATAATTATAGATATATATATATATATATATATATATATATAATATATATTTATAATATATATTACTTATATATATATAGTATATATATATTATAATATATAAATATAAATATATATAATATATATAATAACTAAAACTTATTAGTATATATATACATATATATATAATATATAAATATATATATATATATATATATATATATATATCTAATATTATATATCATGAGTTGACCTATACTTGTAAGTGATCGTGTGTGTGTGTGTGTTGTGTGTGTGTACGTGTAATGTGTGGTGTGTGTGTGTGTGTGTGGGTGTGGGTGTGTGTGTGTGTGTGTGAGTGTGGGTGTGTGTGTTCAGTATAATCTAAATATAATTTAAGTGAGGTTAAATTTGCCCTATGTGTGTTTGTTTATACGAATGTTACTTATTACCTTTCATGCTATAGCATCAGACCATATAAACGAACATTGCACTTATCTGCAGGGAATTAAATGCTTATGACGTAAATATATATTAGTTGTAATCTGAGCATTGTAGCAAATTTCTTTCTGTGACTTTACTATTATATTATTAAATAATAAATTATTTTAAGTAAATAAGTGAAAGTGCCATTTGAAAGTAACTTAAAACTTCCTCAGTGCATAAATAGAAAACGAGCAAATTTATTTTTAAATTCATTATATATAATATTTTCTTCTCCAATTGTTGATGGATTGTGCTTCAATCTCATTTCTTTTGGCACAAGCCTAACATAAGATTTTTTTACCTCGTGAGCTAATTACTTCGTTCTTACACGTCTATGGACGTAGTATTCGACATCCTACGTCACTGAGTACAAGATCAAGCCACGCCCACCGAAAAAAATCATGTTGCAAAATATACAGGAGGCAAACATCTCATACCCATAATTTTTAAAACCATAAAAATATTGCGAAGAGCTTTCATTGGTATTGAAGGTGTATATACTAACTTCCCAAAATTGATGCAAAATAATTAACTGAAGGAAATGTTTCATCCAAATGAAAAGAGAAACACCGATAATTAACTTTGATCTATTCACTACTGGCTAAATATCGTTATCACTGAGATATCGAAACTATTGGACACCCAGTTTCTGATAAGGGCATTGAAATAAAACCTGGGTGTAGAATAGTTAATGAAAGTATTAATGATCTATCCCCAAAGGCTCAGAACGGAAAGAAAAAACGACTCTAAAAGACCTAGATTAGCCAAATAACTTGATAGTGTCTTGAAGAATTAAGTTAATAATTTTGTACGGTATGAAAAAGATCTCTGGCGCG
>JABUQX010047541.1:15000-20000 GCA_015478945.1 Trachelipus rathkii | reverse complement strand
CTCTGTTGTTGTAAGCCTCATAACTGGCTGGCGTTTCTCTCCTTGGGCTTCAGAAAATAGCGGAAGGAGAAAAGACTTTCTATGGCTGTTTCAATTTAAATAACATACAAAAAGGAATAAACCTAGTTATGTGTGTGATTTTATAAGATGTAGGAAATTGACCGTACATATAATACACATAACGAATTGGAGCTTTGTTTCTCCCTCATAATAATTAATAGCCTGCCTCCCAAGAGTTGTCCTGAGCGTTTATTAATTTACAATAAAGATTAAATAGCATTATTTTTAATATAGTACTATTACTTAGTACATATTGGGCATCCCCGCTAAGTCAAGAACAGCCCAGCCTTCAATTAAAAATACATTTAAAATTTTTTTTTTCCAAGGTTTGACATAAATATCCGATAGAATTTATTTCATTTTTAGATACACGCCAATTTGTCTAAGGCCTACACCCTCTCGTGAATGACGTCAGAGGACAACAAGAGTTTCATAGCTCCTCCCCCCTATGGTATGATAAATTTTAAAGTAATAGCGTTTGAATTCGAAGAATATAAAACAACTCGGCACCATAAAACATTATAACAATAATTTTAATCAGACAGATCTTACTATTGACACATAAAATAAACTCGTATATAACTAAAAAAAATTTTTTTTTTCAGAGGAACCGAATTTCCTAAGCTAATTATCATACTTAATAAATAAAATACAATATAATTTTTTACAATGGAGATCTCCAGCATGACTTTGGTCTTAAAGACCTCACAAAATAGCTATTTGAAAATTCTAAATTTTAATATTTCTAAAAATACCAAGTTACAATTTTCTTCCCTATAAAGAAGGGAATTTTTATTATCCAGTTTCACAGAAGACCTTTTTCGGTTTCCGTGTTACAAGCATTTCTTAAAGTTTTATTTACAAGTTCAACCTTCTTTCCCTCCCAATTTTGGGGGGGTAAGAGTAACGAAGGATGGGGGATACCCACCTCCTTACAAAGTGTAAACGTGTATTTAAATATACACAAGATTCTTATAATTATTATATGACAAAAAAAATCTATCTGATTTTCCATCATTCTATAACATCATTATGTCACCGTATTATAATATATTTTAATTACTTTTTGATAAAACAAATAATTATAAGATTAAATTTGCATTTTTACAAAACTATTTTCGTTAAAAAAAAACACAAACCATATGGGAGCATTTAGAAACTTCTCCGATCGTCCATCAAGAGCAGTGGCGGTCTTTAGCAGCCAGGCAATTTTCCTTTTGGGGTATTTTGTACTTCTTCCCAATTTTATTCGGTCTCATTTTCATCACAGAGACTTTATTTTTTTTTTCGTTGTTGTAAGTTTGCGAACTCGAGTGAATTGATCTTTTCTCTTCTTGAGTTTCACATTTTTTGAGAAAGCGTTTTCTTACGTGCTTTTGGAGGCTCGCAATGGTGGGGAGTTTTTCCTCTACCCATCCCCCATATAATAGCAGGTCGAAGCTTTCTGGTATCGGCCTTCGTTGGAAGATCTTTTTTTTTTCTAAGGCACGGGATTTTAATTTCTATTTTTTATTTTTTATTTTTTTTTTTTTTTTTTTTGATGGCGTAAAAACTTTCTATTTTCGTTTATAAACAGAAAATTTCTTCACGTTACAAGAATAGGCTTTCAGAATTATTAAAAATAACACAAGACTTGCTTTCTTTCTTAACACTAGTTAAAAAATATTTTCTTCACTTGGGTTTAGATAATCCTAGCCACTTTCATTAATTATCACCGGCGTTTATTATTTATTATTATTATTTATATTATTAAATTATCATTGCCCCTTTTATCAGATATATATATATTTGAAAGTCACGATTCTGGGGCTGTCACCATATACTATATATATATTATATATATATATATATATATATATATATATATATATAATACTATATATAATATATATATAGTATATATATATATATATATATATATATATATATATATATATATATATATATAAGTATTTCATTATTTTTGCAGTGCAAATGGAAAGAACGCTTGGAAGGAGCAAATGAAATAACTAAATCGTCCAAGAGAGGACGAAATTGGTGGCAAAAATAGGGAAGTTATATTTGTTGGCAGGAAGCATTTTATATATAATATATATATACTATATATATAATATATTATATATATATATATATATATATAGTATTATATATATATATATTATATATATATATATATATATATATATATATCAGAACAACAAAGTCCGTTGTAATAGCGGAATTACTATAAAGAGAAAAGCAACAATTAGATGAGCAGAAAGTGACTGCGAAGAGAGTAAGTTAGAGCGAAAGTGTTGATAAGACGAAATGCCTTAGACTTAATCTTTTCAAGGTAAACTGTGCGAATACACGCATCCCAGACGTTTGAAGCATACTCCATTTAGGAGAGAACAACACCCCTATAAAGAAAAAGTCACTATGATGGTGTGAAGAAATTTTGAAGTGACTTCAGAATACCAAACTACTTACAAACTTTAGAATGAGAAATAATGCAATCTTTCAAAAAAAAAAATTACGTGAATGATGGTTACTAAGCATATTAAGGAAGGAGAGAGAAAAGTTCTAGTTGTGTGCTATCGAAGAATTACAGTTGTGTGAAATATTGTATAGGAGGAGAAAGATGAAAAACTGAGTTTTTAATGCACTGAAAACAACCTTGTTTTCTTTTCTCAAATATAAATACGAGAAAGATAAGAGGCTACTTGCTCAAGGGCCACCTTCCTAGAATTAATTAATTGCTTTTGTGTGGGACGTTTTTCCAAATGAAATGAGTAAGGGATGGTGGAGTCATCAATAGAGAAGTGGATAGGCGATGAAGTATTAGAGACAGAAGATCATTAATGAAAAGTAGATGAAGAGTTCTGGAAAGGATAGAACCTTGAGGAACAAACATTACTATTAATGGACTAAATTATGAGCGGTGGCCGTTTACATACAACTACTACAAAGAGACCGAAAAGTAAATCAAATAGAATGACAGATACCAGAAGAGGGAAGTTTTAAAATCAAATTTTTTTACAGACACTATCGAAGGATTTCGATATGTCCAGTAGTACAGCAAAAGATTCACCAGCATGCCTAAGAGTAGGTAATCAAGAGTCAGAGATAAGAAAAAGATCACTTGTAGGGCGTTATTTTATGAGCTGTACTAGCGATTAAACATAAGATCATAAAGATGAAGGTGCTTCTGCTTCCAAATCTTTTTGTTAAGAACGAATTCAAAAAATTTTGATGTTGTGATGAGAAGAACTTATAGCAATAGAATGATAGCTATATGGTTGAGAAGAGTTTGCCGCCTCCCCTCTTCAGCAAAGGTAGAATAAGCTCAAGTTTCCAGCAGGAGAGAAAGATCGAAGATGTATGGCACAGGCGAAATAGTTTTCCCAAACCAGGGTGAAAGCTCGGAAGCATATATTAAAGATGCACAGAAGGAATACCGTTATGACCATACACCTTCTTAGTATTATATTCAGAGAGAGAGAGAGAGAGAGAGAGAGAGAGAGAGAGAGAGAGAGAGAGAGAGAGAGAGAGAGAGAGAGAGAGAGAGAGAGAGAGAGAGAGAGAGAGAGAGTTGTATCTTCAAACGAAATTACAATATTATGCATATATAAGTTGGAGAGAGATGGAGAGAAGGTATAGCTCTCGGAGCCGTTTAAGGTTTAATTAGAGGCAAAAGATATAGATCGAAAAGTTAATCTTTAGCAGTAGGTAGACAGCTGCAGTTTCTAGAGACTAGAGTAATGAAAGAGGTAAAGGCAACTCTGAATTTGAAATTTTTCACAAATGCCAGAAAATGCCCGAAGAGAGGAACCACAAAAATAATTTCTTTATCTAAATAGAGTTTATATCGTAACGGAGAATAGGTTTTGCACGATTCCGGGATAAAATATAAATTGCCATGACTTTCTGGAGTTTGAATCGACCATAATTCCCGAAGATAGCAACCCTGTGACAAATAGCAAGAGGATCTTACTCTTACTTCTTACATCCGCTCCCAGGAAGGCTCATGAACTTGTCAACACGACCAACCTCTTTCTCCACTCCCCTCTATCTTCCAAGACCCGTTCTTCAATCAGCTGAATCATAGATGGCATCTGATGTCTTCTCAGCGAATCTTCTACGGAGTCCCTCCATCTCTTCCGTGGTCTTCCCCTCGGTCTGCCTCCCTCCGGTCTCCAGTCCCACCTCCTCCTGGCCACTCTGCCACACTCCATCCTCTCCAAATGGCCCCACCACCTCAATCTCGCTGCATCTATCTTATTAATAATAGGTATCACTCCTATATCTTCTCTAATTCTCTCATTTCTCACTCTATTCCTCCTGGTCTTTCCGGCCATCGCTCTTAATACATTCATTTCTGCGGTTTGCACTCTGCTCTCCTCTCTTGTCGTCATACTCCATGTTTCTGCCCCATACAGAGAAAAGAACCGCTGTCAATATTTGCTCTCAAAAATTATCTCATCTCTCCTTCAATCTTACTATCCTTGATGAAGGATTAAAAGCTCTTACTGTTCTCCAGTACTTATCAATTCTGCTCGCGATCTCCAATGCACTCCCTCCCTCTCTACCGAACATTCCTCCCAGATACTTGTATTTATCTAGATTTTAACTCTCTTCCTCTCTGCTTACTATCATAATTTCTGTTTTCTCCACGTTCATGCACAGGCCCGCTTCTCTCAGTTTGCTATCAAAAGCCAATACCACCCTCCTCAGTGTTTTCTCCGTCCTCGCTCCAAACACGCTAGGTCATTCTACATAAGGCATTATATCTCCATCAACAGTCCTCCACATCCTCTTATTACTACATGCAAGTATGCCACAAAACTGAATTGGTGACAATACACTTCCTTGCTTTACAACAACTCCATCCTCAAACCATTCTCTATTTTCATAACCAATTCTACATTCACAATATCATTTTTTGTTACATACTCTCCAAA
>JABUQX010047541.1:0-5000 GCA_015478945.1 Trachelipus rathkii | reverse complement strand
AACACCCTTATATTAGTGTGTTTACATATGTTTTCAGTGATGTAGAGCATTAATAACATAGTTTCAATACTCGCAAATGAGTCTGAGGACCCCCCTTTTAAGGGGTTCGCAGCTAAAAAGAAGAAAAGTACAGAGGGTGGCATACCAGATAAAGATGAAGGAGGGAATAAGAAGAAGGAAAAAAAGAAGAAGAAGAAGTCTCATATGGAAGAGTAACTGCGTCAATGTTTGCAGCGGTGCTAAAGCCGAAGGCGGAGCCGGTGCTGGAGTTGGAGACAGAAGCAAAGCAAAGACTGCATATCTATGGAAGTTGGATTAACAAGAAGGAAAGAAAAAAAGTCTCATGTGTCGGTGTAAAAGAGTCACGACACGAACCGGTACCGGATGCCGGTGCTGGTTCAGATGATGGTGTGGAACTAGGATAGTAAAAGTTAAGTTTTAATAATAATATTGGTCTCCTTATATGGGTTATCGATACCGTAGAACATAAATAACACAGTTTCAGAACTCTCAAGGGTAACCACGAGACCCCAACAGGGATCCCCCGAAATTTTTTATTTTTATTTTTGAAAAAAAAATTGTTTCATTAATAAAGTTTCTTGAAAAAAATTATTTCATTTAAAAGAAAACCTGTTTCATTATTAAAGTTTTTTGAAAAAAAACATTTTGTTTTAAAAAAACATTTTTTTTTTGAAAAAACATTTTGTTTTTTATGAAAAAACATTTAGTTTTCGTAAAAAACAACTTATGTGTTCACTAAAAGTTGTTAAATTTTTAATAGAAACATGTTTTTTATCTACCCTAAAGCAGTAAAGCAGTAGCTCAAACAGACCTTAGGGGACCCCCTAGCCATCAGGCTATGATGTATTGTTTTACTGTTTTACTGCTTTACATCATATTTGGACATGTATTTTGCACAGACACGTCGTAATAATTAGTTCTTTGTATAAACACAAAATAAAAATAAGTTCTTATGTATGAACATAACATAAAATTATTAAAAACATTTTATGTTTTTACTAATTTTCATTCTTTTTAATTAAAAAAAATATACCAATTAATCATTAGATCATTAGATCAAACTCTAATCAACCACATATATCACCCCTCCAATACCATGACGATCCATTGATTAAGCGACTAAAGTCATGATTTAGTGATTAAAGTCCTAATTAAACTTAATTATTTGTACAACGTAACATAAAAATGTTTCATTTTTTAAAAAATATCATCTATAAGTGATTAAAGTCATATTTAAGTACCAATGATACACAAACATTACAGGAAAACAAGGTCTTTTTGCACGATCACAACATAAATTTTATTAAATCTTTCTATTCTTTAATGTTTACAACATAAAAATAACATATCTAACACACCTAACATATGAATAAACAGCTAGCATTAACAAAATTCACTGTATAATACCGGTAAACTAGCTAACATCACCTTATAATACTTAACCTAAACCTACTTTTTTCCACCATAACTCGAACATATCAGTGTTAATTTTACACTATCATAGTAATATTTAACAAAACGTTACAAAAAATTTATCATAACCTAACTATCTATCACTCTATTCGACAAATAAATGTTAGCAAAACAAAGTTTTAACATCAATAAAGGATACATAACATTACCTAAAGGCGGAGTCAGATTGAAGATGGAGAGAGTTAGTAGTAGTAGTAGTAGTAGTAGTAGTAGTAGTAGTAGTAGTAGTAGTAGTAGTAGTAGTAGTAGGTGGTAGAAACACCGAAGGATTTTCATCACTAATAAATATATTTCCCTTTTCTATTCAACCATATACATTTATATTTCATTTTACTCGTTTTCTGAACTTCGAACGTGGACTTAAACAAATATATTTTTAAATTGTAACATTTGAGAGATGTAGAGGTATTCCATTTTCTACACTTTTAATATTTTTTTCTTTTCAAAGAGACTTTTTTTATTTTATTTTTAAACATTAACTATATTATTTCGAATACACCATCTTCTTTTAACCTGAAACATTTATATGTTCTCATTTTCATTTGTGAACTAAAACTATTATATTTTCATTTTGTTTTTAAGTTTTTACTGATTTTTTAGTAAAAATATCAATACGCTAATCATCAACATATACCACCCCATCCCGAATCACCGTGACCAATTGATTAAGCAATTAGCCTCATGATTAAGTGATTAAAGTCATAAATAATCATTTATAAACATTGCATAAAATTGGTAAAAACGTTTTATGTTTCCATCAATTTTTATTCTTGTCTGATAAAAATATCGACTATAAGTGATTAAAGTCATATTTAAGTATCAATGAGATACAAAAAACATTACATAAAAAATAAGTTCTTTTTTATGATTACAACATAAATTTTAGTCTTTTAATGTTTTTAACGTATCTAACATACCTTGCGTACGCATAATTCGCTAACATTGACAAAAATTCAATGACTGATAGCTGTAAATAGCTATCATCATCTTACAAAACTTAAACTATTTCCACCTTTCCAACATTGTTCCACCACATCAGTGTTATTTTTACATTATCATAGTAATATTTAACAAAACTTAGGAAAAATTTAACATAACCTAACATAACTATCACACTAACTACCAAAGTTATTTCATAACTTTTACTTTATAAACAAAGAGACGTTGCCAAATCATCGATACAATCGCTATTCACCAAATTTCAATAGATTAGAATAAAAACGCTGTCTCGAACAAGGATGTTTCATTATATATCCAAATATCATACCAAGGACCCTATCGTAAACCTATAAACGTAACTTAGCAGTTTCGTAAAACTAACAGATCTCTAGAATAATTACCATGTCTCTTAAGGTACCTAGCTAATATCACTTACTGTTAGCATAGAATACATTGTGCTCAACGTAACAAAGGGAAGACGCAACATGTATACCTTATATTCGTTCTAACCTTACCGAAACTGAACTTTACCACACATATTCTAACAATTTACAAAAGTCTATAACCTACCACTAAGATCACTAACAATAAAACATATGGCAGCTATGAAAAGACATTAACATCTGGAAACTCATGAATAATGCTCTCATACCTATCCAGTCACCACAGCAAACTCAACCTATCCCTGTTTTTTCATCATATCATCAGGCATATCTTCTAAAACAGTATTATCTAACAAATACCCTTAACAAAGTATCCTTCCTAATCAGAACTATACATTAGCATCTTGAACTATGACATTGGAGGCTATCTTCATCAAGAGTGTTACGCAGTAATAGGCAAATAAACATCTATGCCATTGAACTACGAAATTAATACGTTGACATAACAACAATTCATGTAAACCGAATCTAACGATTATTCAACAAAAACTTAACCTATGCCCCCGTTTTTGACACATCATAACAGTTAACACAGTAATATCTAACAAAACTTATAATTTTCTAAGTATACACACCAGCCAAAACTACAAACATATCTGTCTTTTACCATCATTATCATCTGGCATTTAAAACAGCATAACAAATATCTACAACAATACCGCCTTAACAAGAGTACCCTTCCTACAAATACAACACTTTGAATCTTATGAATTGAGGCATATCTTCATCAAAGGGGCTCACAATCAAATATAATAATCATGTTGAACTACGAATTAACGTTGACATAACAAAATCATCTACCGAATCTAACATATCAGCAAAAACTTAAGCCTATGCCTCCGTTTCTAGCCACATCATAACCAGTTAACACATATAATATCTAACAAAACTTATAATTTTTTAACAAAGCCAGTATAACCTAACAGATCTAAACACCCTTAACTACGAATAAAATGCTTAAGTGATTAAAGTCCTAAATAAACTTAATCATTTATTAACATTGCATAAAGTCCTTTGGGCTGAGGCCACAAAACCCCCTTACACCCCCTTACACCCCCTTCGAGGGGGATTCACACCCTTTCAAGGGGTGATCTCTTTGGGGTTTCTCTCGGGCGAGAGATGTGTTGCTTTACGGTACTTTTGTTAACATAAAGGGAAAATTAATTTAGATATCCCTATGCCTTATGAGTTAAGGAGAAGACTCTAGGGTAGCACAGTTGGGTTAACGTTAGTATTGCTAGGTATGATAGAGTGTTAAGTGGGTATGCAAGCCTTCTTCGAAAGGGAATAAACACAGTTATGTACTAAGTTGGCATGAGTACGATAATATGTTTAAGTAACATAGCGGTGCTAGTAAGCTCGAATAACCCTAGTATTGTTAAGCTGACTAGTTTGTAAAGGTGTATGGGATATGTTTTGAAGGAAATATTAGATTATGTCTATTTTGACATGGAGGTACGTAAACTTTACTTACTTAAATTTTATTAATTTAACGTAAATAAAAAAAATATGCTAAATGCGAAAATATCGTGTCTTTTGAGAGGTTGGATACATGTATAATTTAAAGCATAATTTATTCGTAGTTCAGGGTGTTTAGATCTGTTAGGTTATACTGGCTTTGTTAGAAAAATATTAAATGTATTTTTAAGAATATAAAGAGGCTAATATGATATGATGCGTTAGAAACGGAGGCAGTAGGTAAGTTTTTGCTGAATAATGTTAGATTCGGTAGAGAATTTTGTTAATGTCAACATTAATTCGTAGTTCAACATGATATTATATCTGATATGCAAACCTCTTTGATGAGATAAACTCATATTCATTGAGTTCAAGATGCTTGTATATTTGGTAGGTAGGATACTTTGTTAAGGTTATTAGATTAGATAATACTGTTTTAGATGTTGCTGATATGTCTTGAAAAGCAGGGATAGGTTGAGTTTGCTGTGTAATGAGGGGTAGGAAATTGTTAGGTTTTGTTAGATATTACTTTGTTAACTGGGAGCTTGTAAAGTCGTTAGAAACTGGGGGCATAGGGTTATAGTTTATTGCTGATTAATGTTAGATTTGTTAGAGAATTTTTTAATGTCAACATTATGGGGCGTAGTTCAACATATCGTCTCTTGT
>JABUQX010047540.1:12500-15000 GCA_015478945.1 Trachelipus rathkii | reverse complement strand
TAATAATTATTATAATAATTATTATAATAATTATTATAATAATTATTATAAATAATTTTGATAAGCCAGTACCTTTATCATGTCAAACTTAAATGCATTAAGATAATTAAATGCAGGTATTAAGATTTTATTTTAATCTCAAATTTAAAGTTCTGAGAATCTAACAAAGATTAAATCCTCAAAATATTATTATTCAATTATTTTTATTATTATTAATTATTAATTATTAATTATTATTATTATTATTATTATTATTATTATTACAATATTATTATTATTATTATTATTATTATTATTATTATTATTATTATTATTATTATTATTATTATTATTATTATTATTATTATTATTATTATTATTGTTGTTATACTATATTATGTGTATTGTATTAATATTAATAATGCAATATTAGTATTGTGTATGACAATATGTGTGTGTGTGTGTGTGTGTGTGTGTGTGTGTGTGTGTGTGTGTGTGTGAGAATTATTATTATTATTATTGTTATTGTGTATTATTATTATTATTATTATTATTTATTATTATTATTTATTATTATTATTATTGTGTATTATTATTTATTATTATTATTATTTATTATTATTATTATTTATTATTGTTATTATTATTTATTATTATTATTATTTATTATTATTATTATTTATTATTATTATTATTTTTTATTATTTATTATTATTATTATTTATTATTATTATTTATTATTATTATTATTTATTATTATTATTATTTATTATTATTATTATTTATTATTATTATTATTTATTATTATTATTATTTATTATTATTATTATTTATTATTATTATTATTTATTAATGATTATTTATTAATGATTATTTATTAATGATTATTTATTAATGATTATTTAATGTGATTATTTATGTAAATTATTTGTGTAATTATTGTGTAATTGTTGTGTAATTGTTGTGGAATTGTGGTGTGATTAATGATTAATGATTAATGATTAATGATTAATGATTAATGATTAATGATTAATGATTAATGATTAATGATTAATGATTAATGATTAATGATTAATGATTAATGATTAATGATTAATGATTAATGATTAATGATTAATGATTAATGATTAATGATTAATGATTAATGATTAATGATTAATGATTAATGATTAATGATTAATGATTAATGATTAATGATTAATGATTAATGATTAATGATTAATGATTAATGATTAATGATTAATGATTAATGATTAATGATTAATGATTAATGATTAATGATTAATGATTAATGATTAATGATTAATGATTAATGATTAATGATTAATGATTAATGATTAATGATTAATGATTAATGATTAATGATTAATGATTAATGATTAATGATTAATGATTAATGATTAATGATTAATGATTAATGATTAATGATTAATGATTAATGATTAATGATTAATGATTAATGATTAATGATTAATGATTAATGATTAATGATTAATGATTAATGATTAATGATTAATGATTAATGATTAATGATTAATGATTAATGATTAATGATTAATGATTAATGATTAATGATTAATGATTAATGATTAATGATTAATGATTAATGATTAATGATTAATGATTAATGATTAATGATTAATGATTAATGATTAATGATTAATGATTAATGATTAATGATTAATGATTAATGATTAATGATTAATGATTAATGATTAATGATTAATGATTAATGATTAATGATTAATGATTAATGATTAATGATTAATGATTAATGATTAATGATTAATGATTAATGATTAATGATTAATGATTAATGATTAATGATTAATGATTAATGATTAATGATTAATGATTAATGATTAATGATTAATGATTAATGATTAATGATTAATGATTAATGATTAATGATTAATGATTAATGATTAATGATTAATGATTAATGATTAATGATTAATGATTAATGATTAATGATTAATGATTAATGATTAATGATTAATGATTAATGATTAATGATTAATGATTAATGATTAATGATTAATGATAAATGATAAATGATAAATGATAAATGATAAATGATAAATGATAAATGATAAATGATAAATGATAATGATAAATGATAAATGATAAATGATAAATGATAAATGATAAATGATAAATGATAAATGATAAATGATAAATGATAAATGATAAATGATAAATGATAAATGATAAATGATAAATGATAAATGATAAATGATAATGATAAATGATAAATGATAAATGATAAATGATAAATGATAAATGATAAATGATAAATGATAAATGATAAATGATAAATGATAAATGATAAAATGATAAATGATAAATGATAAATGATAAATGATAATGATAAATGATAAATGATAAATGATAAATGATAAATGATGAATAATAATGATAAATGATAAATGATAAATGATAAATAAATGATAAATGATAAATGATAAATGATAAATGATAAATGATAAATGATAAATGATAAAATGATAAATGATAAATG
>JABUQX010047540.1:0-7500 GCA_015478945.1 Trachelipus rathkii | reverse complement strand
CGAATGTACTAGACATATGGGGCTATCTTCTATTAGAGTTTGAAATTAATCCGCAGCGTAGTTTCCTATTTATAAGTATAATAATTGACCTATTAATGTAGGCTTCCATTTTGAACCAAATTTGCATTTTTCGTGGCTTTGCTTTTCCTCGATGCCCTTCGGTCTTTAATGACCTTTGGAGGGTAGGAGTTTGCAGAGTCAATCCTTATATATTAAATTATAATTTGTATAAGTTTCTTTGACCTCTTCAAATGGAAAGGTCAACCATAGGTCAACCTCTTGTTTATCAACTTTGTAAATCTCAATGTTTTGTTTCTTCTACTTTATTCACAAATTTGATGTTAGTTTCATAATGATCAGAAAATTCTTCCGGTCGTTTTTATATATATTTTAAATTAATATTTATTCCTAATTAATTAGAAAATTTATTAATTAATTAATTTTCTATGACCCTTAAAAACATCAAGTTTGCAAAGTGTGAATGATACTAAATACCGCTATTGCGAACTGTTAATTGATTTTCTGGACAAACCACGAAGTTTTAAATAATGTAATATTTATGTATTATTTTTACTACCCTTTGATATTTTGATAATTTTAAACTTTATTAATTAAATTGATGTTTCTCGTAAAAAATACTCGTTGGAAACCGCTTAGCGAAATTTTCAATTCATATAAATAGGGCGAGTCGTCAGTCGGACGCCACTCTTATCATAATTACTGCTTGGCTAATGAAACCTCTTTCCACATTACTTTGAGTCCGACGGTTATAAACGACTAAGGCTACTTCATCTACAAGAATATATTTATATCAAATATAGAAGTACTCACTTTTTTGCATGAAATCGTCTTATTGATAGATTTCAATTATGTCTCCCCACTGTTAGGACACAGTCTTTAAGCCAACGATGTCCACTTCTGGCAGGCCTTAAGATACTTTGTGTTCAATTGATCTTAAAAGGAGAAAATATAAAATTTCCATTTCGTTTGGTTATTTTTATTTCTCGTTATAGAAATTGTGACTTAAGCTGCAAATGGCCTTCTGCGACTTATTGTTAGCTCTCATTTTTTACAGTGTTCTTTCTCACTGCAATTCTTTATTGTTCTAATTATTAGAAAAAATTCTCTTTTTTGTGTTTAGGGGAGGATCCAATATCTGGCTCGTGCTACGCAATTTTTCACCCCCTAAAAAAGGACAAAATTCGATTATCGGGCGATACTTTTGACCCGTATTAAAACCAATGTAGCTTTTTATGTATCCTCTAAAACGTTGTTTTTTTTTTATTTCCCGGATCTCTTCTTTTGATGATTTAGTCATTTCTTTCAAAACATTTCAAATTTTTCAAAACCCATGTTTTGTGACATTCTTCGTATCAGCTTTCAAATTTTTTTCGAAATTGACTTCAAACTTGAAATATGCATAGATAGCTCCATTACCTACAATAGTCACATAGAATTTTTCGATTTTTTTGAGTTATGTGCTCAGCGTCCGTTGTCCAATTTCAAATCCCACTTTTTTTGGATTTTGAAATGAAAAAAATTGCGATATTTTTTTATTCGTTTTCGGGCGAAGTAGATGAAATTTCAGGGCTATGCTAGTGCGAGGAGGGCACCATTTTTTACTTCAGATTAATTTCTTTGCTATATTGTTTTGTGATAATTTAATTTAATAAATATTACTGTCAATGTAAAATTAACATTTAATAATGTTTGAAGAAACGATCTCGAAAATACATGAATAGGTTACGTTTTTGGTATGCGAATTGTTAGTTACTTTACTGGTATTAGGTGGCGGAACTTATAGTTATGTTAACAGTTTATTGAGATCCGTAAGTTTGTTGGCTAGGTTTTTGTCGTTGTAATTATTTCTTAGATGTCATATTTGATGACTTATGGTTAGTTTAATGCAATGTGAACACATTGGTTATAGTTAGCATTATATTCGCTGTTAGCTATATAAAGAACTCATTTTTGTACTATGTTTACCGGAAATGATACTCGAAATGCGACGTAAATCAGATAAGCCGGGGAGGGAGGGAGCGGGCGGGAGCGGGGATCGAGAGGGCGGGGCGGAGGGAGAGTTGGCGGACGGAGGTGAGGGGGCGGCGGCGAGAGGGAGGGGGGGGGCGGAGGGGAGGGGCGGGGCGGAGGGGAGGGGGGCGTGCGGAAGGGAGAGGGGGCGGCGGGATGGGAGGGAGGGCGGAGAGGGAGGGAGGGGGGCGAGGAGGAACAAAATGGGGGCGGGCGCGAGGTTGAGGGGAGGAAAGCGGGAGAGCGGGCGAGGGGAGGGTGGGGGCAGAGGGAGGGGAGGGGAGGGGACAGAGGGCAGGGAGAGGGAGGGTGAGGGAGGGGAGGGGGAGGGCGGGGCGGGCGGGGCGGGGCGGGAGGGGAGGGAAGGGGAGGGGAGAGGGGGAGGGGAGGGGAGGGGAGGGGGGGGAGGGAAGGGAGGGAGGGAGGGGGGGGAGGGGGAGGGGAGGGGAGGGGTGGGTGGTTGATTAACTGATTTAAATTTCCGCGTAACCTATTTACCACTTTTTACTATGATTTTTATTCAAAGACTATCATTTTATCGTATGTTTTGGATAACGTTTGTTCTGCAATTATTTGGTTGGGAGATTTTGATTATTTAGGTAGGTTGATGATAATCTTTTTTGTTAATGATACTATGATATGTTTGGAAAAATTTGTTACGTTTAGCTTATATTCTCGCTTCTGGTTCTGTATGTAATCGGACAAGGTTATGATACATTTTGCTAAATGTTACCTTACATCCCTTTTGTATTAACGTTAATGTTAAAAATATGGTTGAAAAAAGTATGAATAGGTTACGTTTTGCATGCAATGTTTGTTACTTTATTGATGTTAAGTTCAGAACTTTTGTTAATGTTAACAGTTCTATTCCATGCGTAAGTATGTTAGGTCTTGTCTCCTGATACCACTATTTTCTTAGCTCGGCGTTTTGAATATGTTCTTCATTTGCATCGTTGAAACTTTATCTCGTTAGCGTCTATTCGATGCTTTGAATATGGTATATCCAGATGTTCATTGATAAATTTTTTTTTTTTTAATAGTTACATGTTATGACCTAACAATTTACATATGTTCTGTTGACGTAGGCTTGAGAAAGTCATGATAGGTTTACGACCATTTTTATGTTATGTTGAGTCTACTATTACTGCTGTTAGATGTGAACACTGTTAAACAAACAAGGAAGAATCATGGTATGGCGTAATGTTTCGAAAGAACAGGACAAAGTCATAAGGATTGATACTTGTTTCGAAAACAAAGTAGGGTGATAGTTTGAGCATATTCTTCGAACTGAATGGATTTGAAAGAAAAGAATCTCAATTACCTTTGAGGACAGTTGCGCGTACGATTCCTCAATCAGTAAGATTTTCGCTGTGCTGGTACAGATGACATCTCTCGGCATCTCGCATGGTCGATTCATATGTTGATATATTTACGCGCAGCGGTCTTCGTCTATACCCAATGATGTTATTTACTATCTTATTCGTAAACCGAATGGAGACGCGATCCATTTGAGTTGTATTCAGCCTCGGTCAAATAAATAGACCCTCTAGTTATATCGTATTGAAGAGTTTCATCAAGCATTAGTCGGACACGTTGAGCTTGGGTAACGGCATGAGTAGTCAGTGATTATCGATGCACTCGAGGCGTAGTGAAATACATTATCTGACTGGAGGGGAACAGTGAGAACGGTTCGTAATAGACATATGTGGCTAACTTTTCTTGGTCGCCATGATGCATTATTTTAAAGCATGTGTACGCATCATATTGGAGACCATCGATTGGGGTGACCGCTCGGCGTTCTCAAGTTATAGTTTCACAGTTCGAACGATCTGAAATATTTGCGAGCTTTAGATTAAATAAAAAATGATCCATTAACCTTCCACGTCTTAACGATGTTTTGCGTATACTCGGCGGACTTACACTACATAATAGCTTCACACGGTGTAAAATCTATGATGTTTACACTGAAACATGTGGCTTTGCCGTAGTAATGCGCATATCACAGATGCAGCACTAATAACTTCAGATTGGCAAATACGTCTTATTCTCTCTGGAGCGACGAGAATGATGCTTGAACTTGAACAAAGATATGCCCAGAAAATGGTTTAGTGTTGCAAGTGACATTTATATTTATATATCCTTTAAAAGGGTATTGAATCTCTGGAGATATATATGGAACTTGCTCAATTTATACAACCTCCTGTCTCAAATGATAGATTATTTAATATGTTTAAAATTATAATTGTTTTGTTTTATGTTTTTTATTATAATGTTTCGTTTTCATTGAAGAATATATGTTATAAAATGAAAACTTTGCTTTTACTTCCCCTAGTCATGTGACCTTTATTGGTTAAAAGATGCTATTTGAGGATGTTTATTCTGTCCGGCTACTTGATGTGTCTAAGCCTTGTTATGTTTCTAGTTTAACTCTAGCGAGATAAAACTTTTGATATGTTACGCTGTTTATCCTAATAAAAGGGTGAGGTTGGGAGAGCGGCTGGGTATGTGTTTGAATTTACTGATTGACCAGTTTGAATAGATTAGGTTAGGTTATGGTAAAATTTAGTTAAATCGTTACTATGTTAATGTAAAAATAATCCACTGATATGTTAGAACTATAGTTCTGAAGATAAAAAAAGTGTGAATAGAGATACGTTCCGTATGCAGTTAGGGATACGTTCCGTATACAGTGTTAGTTAATTTACTGTATAGTTAAGTATGAAGCTTTGGATTAATGGTTAAATGATTATAGCTGTGTTAGGTTTTGACTGACTCAACTATTCTTAATTCAGGGTTAGCTTGTTAGCTTTGATGTGAAACTTTTCGGTTCAGCCATATATTGTTGGTCCAATATGAATAAAATAGTTAGGTTGATAAACATGACCTAAGTAGATGTTACGCTGTTAATGTACAAATAACAGTGATATGTTAGAGATATGTTTGAAAAAAGTTTTGCATCGGGACACGGGCTCTATGTTAGAGCATATGCCTTGACAAAGTAGTGGATTAGTTACGTTTAGTAATGAATATGTTAGTTTACTTGAATGTGGTAAAGTGATAGACTTTCGTTAAATGGTTAACTGTTTATTGTGTTTAAGATAGTGGTTAGGTTTGTCGCGTTGATATTATATTATCGGTTCACGATGATTGATATGATTAGCTTTGTTTAGGTGAAAGCTTTTTGATCACGTAGGCTATAGTCGGATTGATCCAGCGTGTCATAAAGTAATATTAAACAAGCCTGTCATGAGATTAAGCAATATTCATTGATTAGCTATGTCAGATAGGTGTATTTATGATAATTTTTGTAGAACTGTTTTTAAAAAATTTACGAATATTGTATGTTATTAAACAAAGCGATTAAGGCAACAAACAGAATGTTTTTATAATATGTTATGTTGACCGATTGTGACAACAGATCAATGTAGTTGCGTTAATGTTTCGAAATGCAATCATAAGTATTGCCTATAATGTTTCGAAATGAATTTAAACAGAATCATAGGTATTGGTTTATGTTATCGGAAAATGGGAGGAGTTTCAAACAAATTTCTCTAATCTTGTATCTGATAACTTAGTGAACAGAAAGATGAATTCGTCTTTGCCCGAATGGAAGGAAAGGGTCTTGAAATATAAATACGACGGAATGAATGATGTAAAGCCGAAATGAAAACACCATAACGACAGAACGGTTAGGGTATATAGAGACTACATATGGAATTATCTTGAACCATCTGGTTCGTTCGTCCATGACATACTTTATCTTCCTTCTGAGTTGGTCGAAAGATACCGAACATCCTCCAATATACCTTCTTCTGATCTGTTTATACACCCTATTTTCGTCAGATAAGGCATTTTATGCACGGTGTTATATGGATGACGTCTCATTTCTGTTTCCTAAGCACGTTAGTTGGCTATTCTTTACGAGGGCTTCGTAATGATCCCACAATGTGGTATGTTATATTTTTCGTCAAACGAATGGAGAGCGATATGTTACCTGTATTCCATTCGGAGGGGCAAAATAATAGACCTTTATTAGCATTGGTTGAAGAATTCATCAGATTGTCTCGATTTATACCACGCAAGACTTAAGGATCAAGGCTGAGTTTGCAGCATTTGCTGGAATCGCATCCAGGTGAAAATATACCTATCAGACGGTTCGGACATGCGAGAGGTTATAAAGAATACGAGGTTGTTTTACCGCCTCACTGATATGTTAAAAGTACTTGATGTACGGCAACCTATTGGAAACTCGATGCTGTCCATTCACTGTACATGTATAGGTTTTCATTTCAACGTCATCTGAAATATTTACAAGCTTTGAGTTAAAATGAAAATGAATTAAAGCTCTCATCTTAGTGGGTCGACATACTGCGGGACTTAATTCATATATAGTCACGCGTCGTAATCGTATGATATTTAACAAACATTCGATGATGGTTTACTTATAATGTGATATACAGGGAGGAATTGCGGTCTAATACGTATCAGAAAGGATACGTTTACTTCTCTCTGGAACGAGAGAATGCGTGCTAATGAGCCTGTGTATGCCGAAGAATGGACTAATGCGGCAGGCAGTATTTATACTTACAATCCTTTCAGAAGGGTGATGCATCTCTTGAGAGATATAATAGAACTTGCTCAATTTATGCAGAATCCTTTGTCCTATGGCTAGATGAATTATAATGTTGAAATAACGTATGTTGTTTTTATTATTGTATTTATGATAATGCAAATTTCATTGAAAATATATGTTATAAAAAATTGAAATACTTGTGTTTACTTCCCCCCATGTAAATTTATTGGTTAAGTGCTAGTTGATGGCTGTTTATATCGTATGCTGTTGTGTGTGCTAAATATGTTATTTCGCTAGTTTAATTTACACATGTGTACAATTTGTTATGGCAGTTGTTTTCCTAATAGATTACTAGACATATGGATGGCTGTTGAAGGGTCGATGGCGCGGGGGCTGTTAGTCCCACTCTCCGATTTACTGTTTTGTGTATGGTAAAACTGAAAGTTAAAGAATAAATTCAAAATTTAAAAGTTTTTGTCCAATTGAAAAGTGTTTAAGAAATAAATAATATCTAACTTTTTAAAAAACAGTTTTGAGAAATATGATGACTTTAAAAATAAATAGAAGTTTTTTTAAAACAAAAATATTAATAATCATGAATTTAAAATGCAATAATAAACAATCAGTCCCTACTGATTTATTTAAATGATATTTACTACATTCGGTGTCGCCCTGTTCGTTCTGTCTTGCATTGTGGTTCAGTTTATATTGCTTAGTATTCGGCACTTGTTATTCTTTAGCGAGTTTTTCGATCGTCAAGTATGTCTAGTTTCTGTCAATCTGTACATTATATTGCTAGTTAACTGATGCTATGTTTGCTTTAATGATGTAGGTGAAAACTTTGTTCCGTTAGTATAGTATTCATTGTCAGACTTATGGCAGTTACACATCTCTCG
>JABUQX010047539.1:12500-23610 GCA_015478945.1 Trachelipus rathkii | reverse complement strand
GAAAAATCTGGAAAGATTTCCAATTTTAATTCATTTTTTGAACAATCTTAGTTCAATTGAAGGTATTTTTTTTTTTTTTTAAGTGAAAATGTAATGAGTTGGTAGTCAAGGATTGAGATACTTGCCTAAGCTTTGATTAGAGAAAATTTTGCTATGCAAAGTTTGTAATTCATTATCAAACTCAGTATCTCTCTGCATTATCTCTACAAAACTCATTTAGATTGTATTGCTATCCTTATAACCAAAAACAGATTATGTTATATAGATTACTCACAATTAGTAGATAGATTCTCTATTCGAGAGGAAACAAATTAAATTCTGAAAACTTATGTCTTGGAGGGCCTTGGCTAAGTGCTCGATATCTGAGCCAATGTTAGAATATCCTAGTACTGTAATTTAAATATATTTATATATATATTATATATATATATAATATATTCACTATAATACCTTATATATATATATATATAGTATATATATAATTTTATTATACATATGTACTCATACAAAGACTCTATATAGGGTATTGAGTAGGACATGCTGCATTTAACATTGAATCCTAATATATATATACTTAAATATATATGATATAATAATATATTATATTATTATAATATATTAGTGATGGCCAGAACTTGACCAATACCAATCCCAATACCAATACTCTCATTGATTCGCTAAATGTTTACTTTGGAGGAAAGATTTATAAACAAAATTTTATCTACGATTCTTTATTCAATTGGAAGCATTATGTTTATTTCATGCTTGCTAAATCTTTATTTTCTCCTTTATGATAAAGAAAAACTTTATTTTTAAACAGGAAAAAAAAGTAACATCCACACTATGACTAGAAATGTAAAAAGTAA
This sequence comes from Trachelipus rathkii, assembly GCA_015478945.1. Taxonomy (NCBI): domain Eukaryota; kingdom Metazoa; phylum Arthropoda; class Malacostraca; order Isopoda; family Trachelipodidae; genus Trachelipus; species Trachelipus rathkii. Next base: position 22,744 of record JABUQX010047539.1, on the reverse strand, counting down.
CTTAGATCAGTATAAACTATCAGAGATTCATAATTCGTAATATCAGCAACAAACATCGTTTTTTCACCAAAAAATCACTAAAGATTTATATTTTTATATAAGATTTAATTTATATAATTAATAATTCTCTAACTGACATTCAACGCTTGCCCTACCAAAAAGAAAGATCCTGTAAAGGCACGTTGATGCAGTTCTTTTTTATAGATAGTACCCATCTTTCTGAACATATTCCTCCATTCTTAAAATAAGGAACTCAAGAAAATTCATTGAACAGAAGTTTTCAACAGCACTTCAATTTTGATAATTTGGCGTGTTTTTTTTTTTTATTTTTTTTTTTTTTTTTATTTTTTTTACCACCATTCACGGACTTAACAGTATTGACACATTTTGACCCCTACCAAGAGAAAGATTGCCCGCAATAGCGTGCGGGATGTAGCTTCTGTTTATAATAGTTACCAATCCTTTGGAACCTTCTCTAAGGAAAAAAATGTCTAAAAAGCATTCAAACAATAACATTTTGTTACTTTTTCTTATGCCTTTTAGAAGAGAGACAAACCTCAAATTTTTTATTTTTATTATAACACATTTCTCTTTAGGATTTTTTTTTCTGCACTCAAAGTTTTGACATTCAATTAGCACTAAATAAACAAACGGTTAAAGTGAAATAAAATGCTGGCACCCATTCCCTAATATATATATATACTAATATATATATATATATATAATATATATATATAACATTATATATATAATATATATATATATATACTATATATATTATAATATAATATATAATTAATAATATGAGTCTATACATTATATTATTAAAAATAATATATCATATACTTTCACATCCCTAATATATATATATATATATATATATATATATATACTAGTGATGGGACAATTAATCATCAGTCCCATTGGCAAAATTGGATTATATACTATTTTCTCAATATCATCCGGTCAATTTCTGCAGAATTATATATATTAAAGTGAAAATATTACCACCCAGAACTGGGAAGCAGAAGATTCGTTTCTGCAATCATAATTTTAAGCCCTAAAATATTAAAGTGCTAGAATTTGTCTGTCTGTCCCATGTTTATCTCTCCCATATTTTAAAAATTTTTTTAAAATCAAATGTTTTTACTAACCCTAATACGAATTATAATTACAATTAAAATAATAAGTTGAAATTATAAGGAGCATGAATGATTTTAATACTAAATAAAACTACCCAATCAATGTATCCTGTCGCAGGAGGAACCATTATTATTATTATTTATTACATTCATTATTCCCCACCTTCTTCTCCCTCACATTTATTCTCACCTTTGACTGGGGACAAACAGGAAAGTTAGCAAAGAATATGATGCAAGTCCGATTTATACCCCCAGTGTACCGCTCCTTTCAGTTATACCTTTTAGTGAGGACTTGTCTCTCAGTCAGGAAAATCCATTCCTAGAGGCTTCAAGTGCCGCGAACAGAACCCCTCACTAATTAATGCCATTCTTAAATGTATTATTTACACATTAAATAACAGAATGAATGCGTGAACAACAATTTTTTAATTCTTCCTTTAGATAAATTTGTTTAAATTAATTAAAGTAATGGAAAATTTTTTTTTAAAGTTATACTTCAATTATAATTGTCATCATCAAAATTTATTATAATCGTCGATAATCACCATTGTCAAAAATTCTTAATCATCCCATCACTATATATATAACATAATATAACATATAATATATATATATTAATTATAATATTTTATATAATATATCAATTACTTCATATATATATATATATCCTAAATATTTATATATACTATATACTATTATTGCTCTTAACTATATCATATATATAATAATATATCATATTATATATATTATACTAAAAAAAAAGTCTATTTTCAACATTTTCCATGTAAAAGAAGAGACACATATCCTTCCCATCCCTTACCCACTTAAGATGGTAGGCGACAACAATATCTGTCCAGAAACACTCAAATCCAACCCTCAATCCCATGTCCACCGCCAAAATTACTTCGTCCCAACCCCCCCCACTCCCCAACATAGACTAAAATCACCCCCCCTCCTCACCCAGCCCAAACTTGATAACGACCATCTACAAACATTCATCCGCCCCCTCACCCTCGCCAAATAGGGTCTTGAGCAGTCACTCATCCATACACAATTAACTAACACATCTACAAACCGCCCCAATAACAATCTTACTAACCACCCCATTCCCCCAAACATCTCCCCCCTACAGGAAGGAATCACTGTCCAGAAGCACCAAATAACCCTACGCCCAGAGCAGATTCAGGTCCACCAACCCAAAATCGTTTTGCCCCAATATAAATTCAGATTCAAACTTGACAAAGTTGTTTCCCCCCATCTGCACTAGATGTCTTATATCCCCGGACACAATGGGAACACTTCCTTCTGAGTAGTGCCCCGCCCCTCGACGCCCCTGGTTACCCCACCTCGCGCTAACCTTTCTCTCGACCTGTAACACCACCCAAGAGCGTGGCCGGCTTTCCTGGAGGCGGTTGTGGGCCCTCCACCTACAGGTGGGCCAGGGGGCAAGCAACCAACAAAAAAAAAAAAAAAAATTATATATATAATCACTATATATATATATACCTGTACATCCCTAATATATATACCTATATAATATACTTAGGGTTGTGAAAAAAACTTTATAACTACTATAGCACAACTATAATATAGATCATATATATATATAATTAACTAACATTTAAAGAAAACAAGTTGAAAAGTAAAGTGGAATAGCTGTCACTTGCAACACATTTCTTTTGCACTTAATGATGGGTTAAATTTCCATATATTATGTTTGGCAGATGAGCTTGTAAACAAAGAAAATATGTTTGGGTCGGGTGATTTGATTGGTATTTTAAAAAAGAAAGAAATATAAAAAAAAAGCACTTCATCTAAATTCATCCTGCTAAATTATAAATAGTCCTCAGTGCAAAAATAGATAAAGGCTTGGCTCGGAACATACTAAATTGGAAGATTTATATTAATGAAAACATGCTTAAATTTTAACTATTTTATTGTGAAAAAATAAAAATGAAATGCGAACCCTTAACATTATTTTTAAAGAGACGATTAGGAAACCACTATGACCCCTTATTGTCCTGGTCAAAAAGAAATATTACCATTTACTTTGAATAGCTCATCTTAAATTTAAATTTTCATCATGCATGCAACTGACAGTTGAACGAGTCCATATTTATATATACATGCAATATGCAACTTATTAAGCAAAACTATAAACAAAAATTTCAACTAACTTAAACAGCCAAAATCCAATCACCATGTTCAAAAGGATTGTTAAAAATACTAACCATAAGTGATTGATTCAAAATGAACCTAGTTTTTTTCAATCTGATATTACACAAGTCATTAAATAAACACATCTATAAATATTATTTGATCATCCATCTACATATTCAACATATTCTAAAAGCTTTGATTCCTTCAGAGGTAGCATGTTTCACCAATTCTCTAGGAAGCAATACTGCTGACTTGGAGGTTGAAAGTGAGCTACTGTCAATCATATCCTGTGATAAATCATTCAAAAAAAATTAACCACATTGTTGCTGAAAATATACTTTCCCACATTTGAATGGCAAACTTTCATCTTTATCATTTTATTATGAACACTAGTCAACCTCCTATTATGATCTAGACAAAATGTTTTTACCTGCCACATCTACATTGTCAATTGTCGAAAAGATTTTAGAAACCTGAACATATTCCCTTTAAAGGACTTGTGAATAATGGGAATTAAAAGATTTTTTTTTTTTATCTTACCTAGCTGAAATATTGATAGTACTTATTTTTTCTTTTAATTTTTATAAGATGCAACATTAATATAAATCAACAAATAACTATTAATACATACACACACCTCGTATGCTCTTGGGGTAGTGTAAAAGGAGTAACGAGACTAGATGAGGAAATCTTCAATAGAGTAACCACTTGTGTAATAAAATTTACACTAAAAGTGACATTATTCAAGTTAAAAAAGGATTACCTGATCGCATTGCCAAAGATAATCATTTTATTTTCTCTTTAATCTTTTAGTAGGCTTATAAACACTTAAGAATATACTGTTCTATCCTATCCATATATTATGTAACATGAATGAGTGATGTCTAAGTTTGTGAATTAATATTAGCATTTGAATTGAAATTCAATAATAATTTGATCTTTTTTAATTTTTCAGAAACAAGATCCAACTCAGTTTATTCAAATACACGGTCGAGCATGCAAGATTCATCTTGATCCTGCAGTTCATTATGCAGCAGAAGCACCGGGTAGCATGTAAGTTAATTGATAAAATTTAATAAGTAAAGTTTTACTCACCATACCTCTATCATCAACTCTCAGTTATCGTATACTTATATATAGTGTTTATATGCAAATGAAAATTTCCACTTTTCTGTATTTAGCCTAGTTGCCAACAAAACACCCCAAAGTTGCGAATGACCATCCTGTATATTCAAAGGTGTAACATTAACAATTAGTCCAATTTACTTTATTTTTTTTTTGTCTTTTTCTAGATTCACAATTTTTATTTACTGTATAGTTATTTCCAGCTTATGTCAATAATCACCAGTATTTTATATGTAAAATATGTATTACAAAAAGATCAAATTAAACATTAAATATAGAAGAAATAAATTGCTAAAAAGCTTTTTACGTTGAATGATATATCTAGATTTATTTAAATAAACGTGTTATCTTAAATTTTAATACTTTCCAGCTTAAATTGATTTCACAATTACCCAAAGGATTATTATTATTATATTATTAATGTATTATTTTAATATTATTATTATTATTTCATTATTATTATTATTATTATTATTATTATTATTATTTTAAATATTATTATAATTATAATAATAATTATTATTACGTTTATTATTATTATTATATTATTATTATATTATTTTATTTATTTATATTATTATTATTATTATTATTATTACCATCATCACATCATCCATGCCTTTACACGCAAAAGCATTTCAGAGAATTATCTTTGAAAGTCAAACTTAAATGACCAGCTAGCAGGGTATATGCTAAGAGTATTAAAAGAATAAGATTGTGTATTTTATGGTATTTATTTTTAATTAATTGAATATTCCCCTCACCTTTTTTGCCCTTCTGTAGTTTATTTATTTATTATTATTATTATTATTATTATTATTATTATTATTATTATTATTATATTATTAATTATTATCGATTAGTGTACAATTATCTGATTAGGATGCCTTGCGAGAGAGACAAGAACAATGGATTGATCGCTTTGATGTTACAGAGCTCTCATTTGGATGATATCCCAACTTTTGATAGAAATGAATTAGATAATTCCACTCCAGAACAGTTGTGGGAGGAGAGACAAGCAAATTATGAGAGATACAGGATTCTTATTCAAAACGAGTTTCTAGGAGGTATAATAGTAGTAGGCTATAGATATTTTTGAAATGTTTTTATTCATTACATAAACAATAGTTCTGTAAGCAGCATTGTGAAACATTTACTACAGTATCTCATCTCATATCTAATTGAAAAGTTTTGGTATGTAAGGTAACCAACCGACTATCATTCATCCTTTCCACATGACCAAACCATCTCAACATACTTTGATTTATTCTCTCATTTACCCCTTTCTTCACACCACACAACTCTCTAATAGTTAATTCCTCATTTTATTAATTTTCATATATATATATATATATATATTATATATATATATATATAAATTAATTTAAATAAATATATAATATATATATATTAAATAATAATTTATAATATATATATATATATATATTATAATATATTATAATAATATATATATAATATATAATATATATTATATATATATATATACATATATAATACTATATATATATATATATATTATCATATATATATTATATAATATAATATATATATATATATATAATATATATAATATATATATCTATATATATATAATATATTAATATATAATATATAATATATATTATATATATATATAATATATATATATATATATATATATAGTATAACATACTCTAGATATATATATATAACTAAATTAATATACTATTAACTATACTATAATTTACACTTAAAGGGTTGTGTCGAACCTCCGATGCCCTGAGAAGAAACATTTTATTATCTAGAAATATGAAACAATTACTTAAACTATATCACATTTACAATTCTTGTTAGAATTTTTTTTCACACTTTATGAACATGTGAACATTATCAAAAGAATCTTGTTTCTCTACGATGACAAACCTGTATAAAGATGGCCTTGCTTAACATTTACATTCTGAAACAACAAATTGTTTATAATTAAATGCAGTAAAATTATAACAATGGCAGTAATTATTTGCGATATTTTTTCTGTAAATATAAGTAAACTATTTACATTCTATATTTCAACAGCGGTGACAGAAATATCAATTTCATTCACATTTTATTTTTTAAAGTCTAATTAAGTTTATTGAAAGAATAAATGGTCATAACTCCTTAGAGTAATTTAACTTTTTGATGTATAAAGTTAATTGGGTCAATAGGCCTAGTCATTTTCCTATGTTGCTTAAAATATTTTTATGCTCTATAAGAAATGAAAAGTTTTTTAAACTTATTTTCAATTTTATTCTCATTTAGCTCTTAACTGTATAAAAGAGAAGAACTTCAAATTCTCCAATTACTTCCAGCCGAAAGTCCTTTTTTTCTAGTTAAAGAAGAAAAGTTTTTAAACCAAATTCGTCAGGTTGAAGAGCTTTTCAATCTCCCAATTCAACATCTTTCAATGATTTGGCTAAATCACCAAGTACTTCACAGTCTCCTAAGGCATTATCATCTCCCAGAGATTCAGTGAGGTCGTCAAGAGCTTCACAGTCTCCCAAGGCATCATTATCTCCCAGAGATTCAGTGAGGTCGTCAAGAGCTTCACAGTCTCCCAAGACATCATAGTGATTGATCTAGCTAAATACCAAGACTTCTTAGAAACCATTTCCATATTTGGGTGTGTAAGCCTGGGCATATGTTATTACGAATTACCATAAGTAGTTCAATATAGAGATGATTGGATAAAGAACTCTATCTAGAAATTGTAAAGGGAAGAAAATATTTTTCTGTTTCCAGCTAGACTAGAGATGAGATGTTGAAAGTGACGAGTAAGGCATACCCGATTGTGATCTGAAGAGCCATTTATTTTGCCACGCCGTTTCTAATTTCTGAATATTGGAGTTGTGTATATTGTGAAGAAGCCTAGGAAGGGATGGATGTTAATTGTCTATACTATTGTGAGTATTTCTTTTGTTGGACCTAAGCTTATGTGTCAGTTGTGATTTCTGTCGCATTTGATTTATCGTCTCCCTCTCCTTCGAAGTGATATTGCTATGGGGGAAAACTGGGCGGGCAGTGAATGTCATGTGATGGTGAACAAAGTCCAACCCCCAGGGATGACTGGGTTGTTTGTTGCACCATGAGGGAGTCATTGTTTGATAGGAAATATGCTGGTGCGACGTTAGATTCTCTTCTGTTTGAGGGCGTGGACGCCTGCACACCACTGTCGCCTCAACATAAAGCTGTGTTGTAGAGCTAATAACTAAAATGATGTTTTCTTATGGGAAAACTCGAGAAAACAACAATTTAAATAACAATGTGGTTTATATCATTCCTTGCAGAGGAATGTTCGGAGTGCTATGTTGGTGAGACTGTTGATTTTTCTCGTCGAATATATCAATATGATTATCTAAGAATGAGAAATGAAAGTAGTGCAATTTATCGGCATAGATATGAAAACAACTATAAAATTTTAATCACGGATGCACGGGTTATTAGTAGTAGGGAGAATGAAATTTTTGTGAGAAGATTTCAGGAGCTCTTTGTTATTCACAATACTGAAACGTTTAACAATAATTCTGCCAGTGAACTCTCACATCCTTTCTCTATCCCTAACAACCGTAAGTAGATGAACCAAATGTAGTAAACCTTTTCTTAATTTAGAATATTTCTTTCCACCCTGGAACTGTTTATGGACCTAAGTTCGTTGACCGAGGAAGGTGGGGAGTATGGAGAGCTATCCTCATTGAAGGAAGACGCGTAACCTTTCTCGCTCTGACTAGGTCGTCTATTGTCGTCACAAGACGAACTAGAGGATTCATTTTCGTCAATCGTTCTAGGAAAAATCTCGGCATTGTCATTGGCAGTGATTCGTTTCTTGTTCTCTTTCCCGACTTCTTTGAACAAGCGAATCTCAGTATTATTTGAAACGTCTGGAGTAACGCGACAACTACTGACTGTGATGATTTCTCTGTTAACGTCACTAGCATTTTCTTCATGATGATGATGATAATTCGGTAATGGCTGGAGGTGGTTTTCTGAAGGTGAACACGTAACGGAAGTTGTGAGACGCTTTTGCACCGTCGCATCGCGACCCAACGACACAGCGACACTCCTGCTTGTCTTCGAAAACCTTTGACAGGCATATCGACAAACGTGACCCACTGTCTTCCTTATTGAAAGGGAGAAAAAGTAGGTAGTAGAAAAAAGCAACGAAGTAGAAGACAATACATGAGAGGTCAACTTCAGCTTCATTTTTGGCTCCTAGCATCTACGAATTAGATGAAGGCCGACCAAAGAGAAATGAGGGCTTTCTACTCTTTCAAGATTATTATTTTACATCCACTTTCCAAATAAAGTAAATTTTAACACATTTTTATTAAAAAAAATATTTTTTGTTTACAATTTAAATTTACATTCCTTATCCAGGGTTAAATATTTCAATTATATTGTTTAACCACACATTCACTCTAATATATATATATATAGATATAGATATATAGTATATATATATATATATATATTAATTATATATTTAATATATACACATATATATAATATTATATATTATATATATATATATATATATATATATATATATATTAGCAAGCAACTAAAAACTAAACTTCCCGAACATGAAAACAATTACAAAAAGGGGTTGGGGAAAGAGCTTATCTTCTTCTTTCACCGAATGCATAAAAAAGTCAACCCACCCGACACTGCCTGAGGTCAGAAGCAAACTGGCAACACAAATTTAAAGAAGAAAAAATTTCGAGGGGAATAGTTTGGACACGGGTGTCAAGAGTAAGAGAGAGAGAGAGAGAGAGAACACGAAAGAGAGAGAGAGAGAGAGAGAGAAAAAAAAAGAGAGAGACTTGAGGAGAGAGGGGGAGAAACATGAATGGGAGATAAAATAAATTGCGATGCATTTTGCGGATTTATTTTTAACGTCATAAAAAAATACCACACACACACACAAAAGGATAAGAACTTTTTTGAAATCGCTCATCAACTCATGAGAAGGTCGAGATTATATATATTATATATTATAATATAAGATATATATATATATAATATAATATATATAAATATATATATAATATATATATATATATAATATATATTATATAAATATTAATTTTGGATGATTAAAATTATACACATGCTCGAAAATTATTATTAGTTATTAATTATTATTATTATTATTATTATTATTAATTGTTAAAATTAATTATCAAGATTCAAGATAATGATTAATATTAAATATTTAATTATTATATTAACATGAAGAACTACTTACAACTCCAAAGTTAACAGCAGGTAAGCCACTGAACTGATTGCTAAAGGATCCCCTTGGGCAGGTGACCATATGTGGCAAAGGCCCGGAGAGATTGGGCACAGCATGGACTGCGGTCATTTTATTATTATTACAACTATTCAAATAAAAAAAAACTGCTTTAAAAAAAAAAAACCGTTGAAAAGCTCTCTGATTCGAATGAAGGGTATTCCAAGTTAACTCTACAATGGGCTTCGAAAAGGCTTCTTCCTCTCTTTCCTTCCTTCTTCTAACGACTGAACCAAAAATTCAATCACGAATCTTCCCTCACTTTACGTTAAAAGAAAGTACCTGAGTATGTATCTTCGTCCTCACGAAAAGCGTTTAAGACAAGTAATACAAGGCAATAAAGAGAGATAGATGATGTAACTGCAATACTATTACAATGAAAAGAATTCCTAATCGCTAAATGAACAATACATCAAAGAAATGATCTGATTTTCGTACAAAATCTCTTTCTTGTATATTTAATACTAATAAAAAACAGTTGAAGATATTCC
>JABUQX010047539.1:0-7500 GCA_015478945.1 Trachelipus rathkii | reverse complement strand
ATAATTATATATATATATATATAATAATATATATAGTATATATATCATATATATATATATATATATATATAATATAGACAATAATTTTTATTTATACAAAGAAAATTTAGGCTTTCTTGCCTATGGTAACATCAAAATGTACCTAAGAGATGCCAAAGGCAACAATATAAATAATTTTATAGGTAAATTCACACACAATATCAGCTATTGCATTCGAGCACAACAATCCACTTTTTGAATTGAGATTGAAAAATAGCATTATTTAATTGCGATAATTCTTACACTATTTGTTTCAATTTTACATAATCTTTATATTTATTATGTAATATTTCCTTTCATTTGACCAATTTTCGCAAAAAAAAAAATTATCGTAACATTATGAAATTTGTAAAAAATCAATCGTTTCTATGTTAACTCGTGCTAAGCACAAGCAGCACGAGTACTGTAATGAGTCGCTCTGATATATATATATATATTTTACCCTAAGAATTCTTCTATCTTAATACCTAATTTCTAGTCAGCTATCCTTCCAGTATAAATAGAATAGTTTATGCCTATATATATATTTAAATGTTTACTACCTATTGTAATTAGTAATCTACTCATATTCTATAAATTATCCATATTATCACTTTGTATACATACAAACTGTTTCATAATTATTATATTTATATCCTCTTGTTTTTACTTTACTCTATACGTATTTATTGTTAGCCACCACTCCAATCTTATTAACTATATATATATATATAACTACTTCTACTATATTATATATTATATTAATATTATCCTAAGCATTCATTTTATATTCATTATTTAAGTAGATTATTGTTGATTTTTTAGCTATTATTTTATAATATTTAATATTCATAAACCTACGCTTGATATATATATATACGTATTTTTATTACTACTTGTAGATTAAACTAGATTTCATCCTAGATTACTATTTATCTTTAGTCCAAAAATGTTTATGTTGTCACTGGATACAGTTTTTCCTCTATTTTTTTTTTTTATTACCACCGTTTAAATGATCATAGTTTATTTTACTACTTTTTACCTATTGTTGTTTATTATTTAAGAGTCAATTTCTTTTACTAATGAAAAATAAGTCTTACAGATAATTTTCTTTCCTACTTATTTAATTGTTCTGTAAAATTAAAAACCATGAATCCACAACCAACTTCTGACTTTTAATAATTGCGGTACAGGACATCTAGGCGAGGCTATATTGTTTAACGATGTGTTTATAAACAACAAATATAACAAAATATTAGAGAGAAAAAAAATTTCGAAAAAATTTAAAAACCCAGACTTCCAAGAGCATTTTGATTTAAGATCAATGGTACACAAAAACTGTTTGTATCATATGTTATTCCAGTCAAAGTTTACATACTGAAAAAAACAAAACATAAACAATTAAATTCTTTAAATATCTAATATAATAAATATAAGTTAAAACATTTAAGACCAAGTTAGTTCATGTTTAATACTAATACGGAGATAAAAACACGTATTCCGGTAAAGACTCACAATTAAAACTCTAACTCCTTACTATAATAAATAAATCATATTAAAATAATTATATTAAGTTTTACTTAAATTAAATGCTTAGCAGGCTAGGTGTATGAGCTGTATTTTAAAACTGAAATAGAATATTTTTATTCCTACATGTTTAGTTAAATTCTTTAGAGAAGATTTATTGAGGATAAACATTCTGATCCTTCCCAGAAATATTACAAGGAAAGTAATATCATAAGAATACATTTAATACTGCTTGGAAAGTTAATGAGTTTTCGTTTGAATTTTATCGCACATGAAAGTTTGTTTCTCGCTAGTTTCATGTGCGACAAGAATTACATCTGTTTTGCAGATTTTCTCAATGTTGAAGAGTATATGCAATAAACTTATACTTTAATTTCTTATAAGTGGCATTTAATTAAAACAACAATGTTTAAGCAGATCCAGCTAGAGATATGAGATATGAAGATAATAACTCGAACTGATAATGGAGAGGTACATCCGGTAAGATAAATCTCCATAGTATTAGCCTATTGTAATTTGTGAAATTGAGGTGTGTTTCAAAATGGATATGTGAATTAAACACAGTCCTACAAATAATAAAACCAATAAATTGTGGAATTATATACTGAACTTTGGCTAACTATACTATATTCCCCTCAAAGAAAAGGCCCCCTTCCCCCCTCGATTTTTTCACCCACATGTAAACAAGAATATAACGTAAGAATGAACCATATCAGTTCAAAACTCAACCAGATACCATAATTAACCACCAATATATTTAGTTTCCATCAATTATTCTCGTGCGTTTCGTTCGTGTGTGCGGATTCTTAGCAACCTATTTAACGGTTTAATTCCTCTACAATATTCCTATGGTACAATATGCAACTATACCAAACATTCATCCCAGAAGGCTCATTTCAAATTACTATTCTAAATTGCCATGATCTCATTATAGCCCAAATAATTTAAATGACCTACTTTTCTCGTTGTCAACAGGCCCATGCCATTTTCCCTTTTTCATATAATATAAAACCCTCCTTATTAAAGCCTCTGGACTTCGTCCCATCCTGCGCTGTCGAAGGACTATGAGACATGTATATCGGAGTCTGATGTGGATGTTATGCGGTGATTTCTTAGCCAATCTGAATGGGAAAAAAGTACTTTCCAACCTGGCATCCGTTTGACTTAGGCGTGGTGGCCAGGCTCGATAAAGAGAATTTGGTCATAGGCCCAGTATACTTTACACAACAACCTCGTGTCTCTCTCACAGGAAATCCGTGTCACCCTAAGCACCGGCGTGGTTCTCTTTGGGTTTCGCCTGAGTCATGATGCCAAAGTCCTACTGGTCATCGACTGCGGTGGAGGTATTAGGCGGGCGGGGGATGGGGGGGGCTCCGACCACTCCAAAACCACCTGTTATACATCCCTTTTTTGATCACCATATCCAACCATCAGGTCCCCCAACCCACTAATCAAATCTGTAAAAGCTTAATTACGACTACTCTACCTCCACCCACCCCCTTATTATTTATTTATTTTATATTTTATATTAATTCTCAAGAAGGAAGTTACATAATCACTGATTTTTATGTATCCCATTTTCAGATTATCCCAAAAATTCATATCACTACTCTCATACGTTTATTCACCCTTACAGATGGACCCATTACGTTACTACATACACACACATAATACCTTATGACTCATTTTCAATAAAACGTAAATATAAAACTATTAGTAAATTCTTTACATAATCTTTCAAAAGTATATCTTACTCAATAGCTTTTTGATTTATTTTACCACAGGTATACTCATCAATAAATTCTGCACTCCTCATTTTTTTATCATTTTGGAATTTTATCTTTTGAATTAATTATTATTGAAAATAGTTCCCAATGTAAGTTTATTTAATCTCAAAAATTAATATCTAAATTTAAACTCGTTGTAAAAGTTTATTTGATTTAAAACCAGGGTACTGAGTCGGAGCCACGGTTCAAAATATTTTTTCCGGCTCCATAGCATATTTAAATTACTACGCTTCGACTCCGGTCACTCAAGCATTATTTATAAAAATTACCGGTGACTCCTGAATCCGGCTATACCTAGGCCACAGCATTTGCTAAATAAACTTACCCGTGTCTGTCCTGAAACACACCGCGGACGTTATTAATCCTTTCTCTCCCTTATATTATTATGAGTCATTGTAATATGATTCCTTTATATTACTCATGACATAGGCATAATTAATTTGGGATATCAAACGTCTTCTGATGTTACAGTATTCTATCAATATTGGTCTCGTTCAATTTTGATCATCTTTCATTATTAAGTGCTCTAGAGTATTATGAGAACTCTTTATTACAAAATTTCTCTAATATAATAGGAGAAGATAAAGGAATTTTAAAGGAATACAGAAAAGGAGATCATATCACTTTTCCTTGCGCGCCTAAATTCAAGTGTAATTCATTGCCTTTTGACAAGATTCGTAGACCTGACTTCTATTGCTCTTTTAACTCAGCTTAGTTTCGTACATTATCCGTGAAAATTTTTTATATTATGTCTCTGTCTAAAAAAATAACAAGAAATTCTCTTTTTTTTACGATCTTCATCCTATAAACGTGCTTTAATTCAAAGGAATTTGTTCCTCGCTGGATGTGAACTGATGAGCTCATGAACTATATTTATTAACTTAATTTTATTCAAAAAAACCATGGTCTATCTTTATATTATATATTAGAACTATACTACTACTCACTTAAATATATAATTTTTTATCATAACTCACAAATAACTTTCATAAATAACAAGAACTTATAATATTACTTTGTGATCTGTATTTATTACTCACAGTAATTTCAATCACTTTTAATAATGGTTGGAATTCATAGTGTTCTATAATATATATAATTATACTATAACCGTGTCAATATTACCTACTAATGAAGCTCACTTGGAAATGTATTACTCCATTCATAGTTGTAGGCTTACTATTTGCTATTCAAATAACTAAATCTTATTCCGGAGATTTATTTTAATTTAATATAACCGTAAGTGCGTGTCTAAGCTCTCTATTAAAATATCAATCTATAATCTTGCTGTTTATTAAATAATTTTGTATAAAAGAAATGTTCTTTACTGAAATTCGTGATGATATGCGATGCATATATTTAACTGTAAACGGATTTACTAAAATGCATCTTAATATATAATTATATTAAAATTATTCATTCACCTATTATATATATATCCTTATTATTACTTGTAACCATATATATACATTATCTGATTTCTACTTAGCATTACTACTTTATTTTATCTTCTCATTTTAAAAATATTTTTGCCCTATAGGGTGATATAAAACATAATCAATGGATTCTCTTGCCTTATTTTTATTATATTAATGTTCATTTTTCTCTCTGTTGAAACAGACGCTCTGTACTTTGAGTTTAGCATATTATTTTTAAAATTTATTGTAAAAACAATTGTTAGGTCCTCATGGAAATAATTAGAAAACCAGTACATATAATAATCTCTTTTTAACGAATTATTTGTCACCTCTGATCCGATTTTATTATTTTTAAATGCCGACTAAATATTCTAATTTGCTGGATTGATAAATCTAACTTACTCACTTTGCAATAGTGGACGGCATGGACTTGAGATTCGTCTTAAATTGTTTTGGCGGAGAAGCGGCATCTGTGCAAAATTTTTAGGATAGCCAATTGTATTGCCTCTTTAACTTGATTAACTTTGATTTCCCGGTGCGATTTTCATTTATTCCATTCTAATGACTTCATGGGGGAATTCTAACCTTTTATTTTTCTAGAAAGATATTTAGGTTGAATGCTTTACTAGTAAGATTGTCCTTTTTTTAGTTGTTCTATTCGAGTCGCTTTTCTGTATGCCCCAATGCACATGAAGTTTTTCCCCCGAATTATTGACTCTGGTGGCAAATTTTTGAGCTTCTTCAAATCAGTTCATCTGACAAAATTGCATCTAACTTTTCAGTTTTAGGTCTCTTTCTCTCAAAAAACTAGAGTAAATCTCAAACTTGGGTCTTTGTGAACTATATGCGCATTCCGGGCCCTAAGGCAATTTTCTGCCCGATATAAAGCGTTATTTCCAGTTACATTGGTCCCTAGATTTCAAACGAAAGAAAGCGCACACGTCCTAGCTTATGATAGAAATTACGTAATTGTCATTCTCTATCCTGGCGTGGAACAGGATTCCTAAAAACACTACAATGTAGTCGAGCAAAATTTTCAAACGATAAATTTTCTACAAGCTTAGTGTGCAACACAAAGGTATCATTATCCGCGTTCTTTGTTAACAAAATAGGAAAATTATATATTAATGTTCCTTTGCTCTGCTAACAAATGTTTCCTTCACTCAAAAGACATTAATCTATAAAATATGAATGAATAATAATTTTTTTTGATTCCTCTTCCGGTGGCATTTCATAGTAAATCTCAACTGAGCACTTCTTTCTTGTTCCCTCTTTTTGTTTCTTCCAATTAATCTGAAGATGTCTACCTTATCCTACAGCTGGACTTTTTACTCTCAGATCTTTGTTTTTAATTCTACTTTAGACGAATCTCGGTGCTGTTCCTACTTCACATCAACTCTCTCCAACTTACTGATGCCTGTCAACTTAACTTCTAGAGATGTAATTACTGATGTGCTGAAATCGATACTAAGATGGCATACGGCCGTGAAGGGGTCTTTTCTTTGATTCTTAAAATTTGTGCTTCGTGACAATAACACTGGCTAAGATGGGATGATCTTTGCAGATGAGCATTTTAGAGTTCATGGGATCTATTACTGATCGTGTTGGCAAGAGGGAATCGATTGATAATATTTCTTAAGATCTCAGTAAAAATCATTTGATAATGTATCCATTGATAGGTTGACAAGATATTACACAATACGGTATAGGTGTAGTGGTTTTTAAATGGGTAAATCTTTTTTTTTTTTTTTTGAGTAACAAAATAACTGGAGCACGTAAAAAGTGATGCTCCTCAGGGGTCTGTGCCTAGCCATCTTCTTTTCGAAATCCATAAATGATTTAGATGAGGGAATAAAAAGTTTGGTTTCTTAATTCGCAACCTTTGTTCGGGATATCATGGTAATATTAAAGTGAGTATATATATATATATATAGATATATACCTATATAAATATATATAATATACTATATATATATATATATATATATTATATAAAACTATAATATATATATATTACTATATATTCTATACATATATATATATATATATATATTAAAATCACTAGGCAGATTTAGCATTTTCCTAATCACTATTCCAAACTACTACCAAAATAAGAGATCCCCCACCCCAAACCCGGCAAAAACAGCGTTAATATTAAAACTTAGAAATAAAATCCAAATTCCGCACGCATAACCTACTCATTAATTTCCTTAAAATTCTTAGTGGTTCTGACTCCCTAGAGTTTATCGTATAATAACAGTCGAAATGTTTCTTTTTAAAAAAGCAATTTCCTTCAAAACCCCACCACAAAGACACGATACATATATATATATATATATTATTATATATATATACTATAAATATATATTATATATACATATATAATAATATATAATAATATATATATATATATAATAATAGTATATAATAATATATATATATATATATATATATATATATATATATATATAATATTAAAATAATTATTTCATGCCAAGTTCAAAGTTTCTGACCTTCGAACCCTATTACTCTTTGTTGTCTTCACACCAGTATATTATGGGTGTAAATAATTCTTCGAGTATTTCGATTTGTCCCACTGACTGTCGGAGAGAGAAAGTTTATTTCTCCTCCTGCAGCCCATCCATACTTAATATATAATCTTTAGTTGCAGAAGCCTTTAGAGCATTAAGGACATGTGATTTCCCATCTTGCTCGTGACCGTGAACATTCGTCTCTCTATAGAGTCTCTT
>JABUQX010047538.1:22500-30606 GCA_015478945.1 Trachelipus rathkii | reverse complement strand
GAATACTAATTGTTTTGTCTTTAAAGCTTTCACCTGTCTTGTCGAACTTTCAGGTTGAACTATGTCAATCCAAGCTTGAAGGAAGAAATTAGTGGGTGCTGAGGACGGAACACGCTGATAAAGGCTTTCTTTTCAAAATATTTAATAATATTAAAATTATGTTGGCACTTGATGTTACATGTATTGTGTGCCCACCATGACATCAGATAAACGCATCACATGTGAGTAAGCACGATACTTCAACAGTGCGAATAACTGGAGTTTACATCTCGGGTCACACGTTGTCAAATGAAGAAAGTTTCGCCTGGGCAACTAAACATAGTTTGCCTTATGGTCTGGCACAAATTAATATTGGGTTCTTTTGCATTACTCGTTGGCACCCATTCCTGGGCAATTTGAGTGTAGGGTTTAAATTTCATCACATTGTGTATTGACAATTGCAATTGTTGATTATTTAAAGAATTAAAGCGTTTCATGGACCATTACGCAAGGCAAATGACTTATTTGTTTCACTGCACTTGTCGTGGAACACTTATAATAATTTGCCTCAGGTTGCCAAACATTTCGTATGATTGAAATTTTTGAAAAGAAAACTGTTTCAGAAACTAATTTCTTTCTTCTCTCCAGCTGTACATTGTTTAATACGAAGAACGCATTGCATGGAAGCCTACCCGTTTCGGAGATTTTTTTATTTTGCAATGAGGACAATTTTATTTGACAGGTGGGAACAGAAATGGATTGTGTGGGATAATAAGGGCGTTTTAGCGAACAAGAGGAAATATTGGATAGATAATGAGGTGCATATTATGTCGGCTTTTGGTGTTTATTTGCACATGTTTGAATATCAGTTAACATAGTCAATTTTTACGTACTACATAATTCAAGATTAGTTTACCGGGACAGAAAAGAATTATGTGTTTTTTTTTAAATGTATATGCTCGCCAGAATCGCGTATTACGCTCAATGATTCGATTATAGACGGCTTTTCAATGTGGTTTCCATTTTCTGTGTATAACATTCTCGTCATTTTTTTAAATGTATTCATCCTGTGTGCCGATTTCTTCTAAAAGATACATACCTACACTACAAGATTAATCTTTCAAAACTTCTTGTTGATAAGTATGCATAGTCCAGGCCAGTAATGGACACACCCCAGCCTGAAGCATATCTGACCATACATATGTCGTGAAAGTAAATTTATTGATTGCTAGGTTAATTCATATCTAATAATTTCTATTATATATATTTTACTCAGAAAAACAGAATCATTAGTGATTCATCTAGGGTATATTCCGGCGAAGAGTGGGAGAATTTCGGAAAGTTACGATCTAGAACCCAATATCCAGTTTGTATTAGGCGGAACAACTTCAAAACCAAATAGTACATTGAATCAAGGTCTTCCACCGAGTCCTGAATGATAGTTCATTATCATCGTGCTATCAATTCAGCAAATATAATTCTATTCGCACTCTCCATTAGATTTGTTGTCCGTTGTATTACATGATGTTTTGTAAGTAATGGAAATACTCTTGAATGGGCAGTTTATTTATTTGGCATTTGCTGGCGTAATTTAGGGAGGCAGTTTTTTCGGTACTTTCTTTCTTTTTGTCCTTGTCTTCTTTTTGAGTGTTTTCTTCATCAGCAACATTTTTAGAACTGTCCGGGTATGGTGTTTTCATTCGATCTTGTATATGAGTTTATTTTTACAGCCGAGGTCGGTTGGTTCCTCGTTCCTTTTCTTTAAAACTAAATTTATAAATAATAGCGAGCAAAGAGCAACAATTTTTGGGCAGTCAAAGTTTCTAGTTCTACTTAACGTGAAAATTTACTTTTCCAGTCGGAACACGACACTCTGGTTCATTTAGAACCTCAGTTATAATAGTATTAATGTAAAGCAAATAAAAGTTACAAAGATCAATTTTTTGCAAAATTCAAAAAAGGAAAATAAATACAACCCTAGATATTATGGAGTAGGAGAGAATTTTGTATAAGGAAAACTCGAACACTGAAACATGTACAGAGGATAACCTCCAGTGTCTTCATCTATCGAACTTCAAAAATAATTAAAAAAGAACTACCAGTAGAGAAGGAAGAACGTTGCACCTTCCAGCCAGAATTATTGGGAAGAGCTCCTGAATTTTGAATTAATCTAGAGTGAAATTTATTTGGAAAGGTTTGTCGGCAAAATGAAAATACAGTCTCTTCATCACTATTAAATAACATAATTCTTTGTCGGGCGTTAGCATATACGAAAGATCGGTTAAAAATACGGATGCTTTATGGTTTATGGTTTTCTAATTTTTTTACTGACTCCGCTAAGATATGTCAAAAAGGGAGAGGTAATAGTGAAATCACGAAAAAATATTTTTAGCTACTGATTACAATGGGAATAGTAAAAAAGGAGTAGTTTGAAACGCACCTGCAAGGGTAGAGGTTATGAGATTTTCACGTCAGCAGAAAGAAGGACCAAGAATCTTCTCTCGTTTATTTTTTTTTATTTCATTAATAATATATATAATATAAGGTAAATAGGTAGGTGTAATTATATCATTACTATAGGCTCAATATTAAATATATATATATATATAATATTATATATTATATATATACTTATTTATATATATTTATATATATATATCATATATATAATATATTTACACCTATATTATCGATATTATATTTCCAATATATATCAATATTTATTGAATATCAATTTGGTATTAATATATGTCTATTAGCTATATTATATATTATATATATACTATATATATATATATATATACCACTATATTATAACTATAATATATATATATATTATATATATATATATATATATATATTATATATATTATATATATATCATATATTTTTATATATATATAATATATATACTATATATATATATATATATATATATATATATATATATTATTATATATAATAATATATATATATACTATATAAAATAAAGACTATATATTTCATATATACCTACTTATAATATCATATTCCTTATATATAAGGTGATTTAAGGATAATTACTTACATATAATGAGTTGAGGTGAGTTATATAGGTAGGAAAGGGTTATAGGGTATTTTCTAAAACATGATATGTTATCATCCATATATATATATATATATAATATATATATATATTATATACTATATATATAATATATAGGTAAGCTATATAAATTATATAGAGTGAGAAAGCTATACTAATACTGGTCGTATATAATTACAAGAATATGTAGAATAGCAATATGATAGATCTACTTATATATATATTAGTATTTTGAATTATATATCCAGTAATACATATAATATATTTTGATAGTTATATAAGTATATAGTGTAATTTATTATACTAAATATATATAAAAGTAATTTTTATTTATACTATAGTAAATACATATGTAGATAATAAGCTATATATTATATATATATAAATTGGCGTTATAATTACATAGGTTTTGGATATTATATTATATTTTATATATATATAAGGTGATATAAAATTATTACATAAGTCATATATTATTATATATATATATTATTTAACTATATATACCTATTTTTATATATTGGGTAATTATAGTATTGTGAGATATGATAACATTATATATTAGTATAACATTTATATAGCCGCTTATATATATTGTATCAATATATATATATTAATATATACTATATTTAATATGATATATATATATATATATATACCTCAAATGTACATATTTTTGATGATAATATATAATAAATAAGTAATTAAAAAAAATTATAACTTATTTTTCTATGATTTAGTATTCAAACTAAAAATTAATTATCGAATACTGGAAAAAAAATTAGACAAGTTCTCATATGTTATGTGAACATCTCGAACATCCGAACAGGTTTTAATAATTGTGGCAATGGGAATGCGGATATTGGGTCAATATTATATATGGTGATATGGGTACTTCTATATATATATATAGATGACTAATCACTTTATATATATTACTTCTATATATATTACTATATATATATATATATATATATATATATATATATTATAGTTATATATATATATATATATATATATATATTATATATATATTTATATATATATATATATATATATATATATATTATATATATATATATATATATATTATATATATATATATATATATATATATATATATATATATATATATATATATATATATATATATTATATATATATATATATAATATATATATATATATATATATATATATATATATATATATAATATACTGGTATATATAGATATTATTTTGATTATATAATATATATATAATTTGTAATTTTATTTATATATATATATTACTATATAATATTTAAGTCAACTTTAAATAGAAAAGGTAAGTAAGGTAATATGTAATTTACTAATATTATACTATATATTATATATATATATATTATATATATTATATATATATATATATATACAGTATATATCATATATATATAGCCACTAGCCTTTAATATACTAATATATTAGTTTATATATACGTCTCATATAATTATACTCAGGAATCATCTATAACCGTTGTCAACTATATATATATATACTTACTATATGTATACCTATTATACTATACATATATAATATTATATATATATATATTATGTTAATAATATATAAAGGTAGTGATAATATATATAATATATAATATAGCATAAAAGTATAACTAATACTATTTTACTATTGTGATAAATAATATGAGTATATATATCATAAACTAGGATATTATATATAGTATTGGAAGTTAAATTGACGCTAAGAGAGTTTCCATATCGTGAGATCCTTCGATAAATATATATCGATATCTTAAGATTACAATACCTATCAGAGGAAACCCATCTTGGAATACACGAACTTAGGATTTTGAAGTTTATTTTATATATTTTAAATATTTCAGCATTATTAGGTTATTTTATATTATAAATATTTATTTTATTATATTAAATATTATAATTATATAATATTATATAGAGCGGTGTATATTACTTAATGCTGTTATAGTTTATTATATTATATTATACCTATTATTATTATAATATTTTTACAGTAAAAGTTATAATAAATTGTTGGTAGCATAATATTTACATACATGTTTTTATTTCACACATTTCATAGCATTATTGGACACTTTTCAAAGGAATAACATAGTACTTTCTATAAATCTTAATAAAAAACGAAAAGCGGGCCATTAAGGAAATATTTTAATTAATTCTTCAAGAGTGACTGATTTAGTGTGTCTTGGATTTTCTGTGAATATTTGATATTTTAGAAAGATTTATTCAACTGTGATTAAAATGTTTTATACAGTTGGTTTAGGATTTTTTCTTACTCAACATTTTCCTTTAACAATAAATTATAAATTACACAGTTCTGTGAAAGTGGAAGAACTGTGAATTCAAGAATTATGAACCTGCGAGGGCAGTAGAGGGGAGTAAAATTAATTCATATAAACTTAAAAAATATTAAGTAACATTTTTTTATTCTAGTAAAAACTATATATATATGGTTATAACAACCAATATATATAGAGTCTAGATATATACATAGGGATACCTATATATTTACGGGGATAATAGTATTGAGAAAGTTAAACTGCTTTTATAAGTCTATATTATATATTATTAAGTTTATATTCTATATATATATATATAATTTAAATATATTATAATATATTGGGCAGCCCTCTAGAAGACGCAAAAAAATTCCTATAATCTTCAAAAACTAACTATACGCCTACAAGGGAAAAGGAATACATTTTTTTGCCGAATCATATGGTAACAATTATAATAAGGTTTGGATTTTAGTAAAAAAAAAAGAAATTTAAACATCAAAAAATTTGGCTTTTTTGAGGGTTGGAGCTCGGAGGCCGTGCGGGGGATCATAGTATAGGTATAATTTATTAAATAGATCTAGTAAATCAGGTATTATTTATTTTTCCTCATATCTATATAATATATACAGATTATATAATAATATCACGTCCTTATATTATAGGTTATTATACTATTATATATACTTTATAAAGGACATAGGAAGTAATGATCAGGTATATTAGTTCTCGTATAAGAGTATTACATCAGAGAAATGTAGGAGGGCTCGAGCCGACCGGGAACACAGGGGGGGACGTTTTCCATACCCCGTGAGGGGAGGGGCGGAGGAACCCCCGCGACACCGAAATCAATTACCAAAGAGCGGGGGTTCCGTGAAAAGGGTTACCCTCCACCGGTAAGGGGGGGGACAATTAGATGTGACCGACCCGAAGTGTTCCCCGGCAGGCCGGGGAGAGTGACACCACCGCTGCCTTTCTCTTATCAGGTTGCGGTATACCCTTGGGGTATTCTTTAGTTAAAAAAAAAATAAACAAAATTTACTAGAAAGTCATTTATTTTAACGAGTAACGTAATAAAAGTCTCTAAATAGGCTTCTTACTACATTATTCACATTTCATTATAATTTTAACAATATGGAGGTATATTTTCTTTTTATTCATCACATTTTCCCGCAGCTAAAAATGTACGCAAGCTATTCACAATGCTATTCCTTTCCCTTAGCTGTTGTAGTTTTTTGAGCAATATTATGATTGTTTGTTGCTCTATTTAAGCTTAAATTATACTAAGGTAATATTTTATAGTTCAGAAGGATTCCCAGAATTTACTTATATACTATATAGGTAACTATTTTAGTACACTTAGATATGCTATATCTTCCATAAATATATTTAGCTATTTTTATTATTATTGTATTTATATATTTAGGTAATAAGCTATATATAGGCTGTACTATAAATCTATATACTATATATATATTATATACCCTATCGATATCGATAGATATTCGGTATGGAGTTTGATATATATTTCATATTATCGAAATCGAAGAGCAGAAAGACAGACTTAAGTTTTACCATAATTTTAATATATAAATCCTATATAATAAAAATTAGGTATTTAGGTATATACTATAGGAATTAGGTTATAGGTATAGGATTATGAATTGCTAGGTAATAGGATTAGAAAGGTGTTATTATTAAAATTATATATATAATAATGAATAAGTTCCAAGTAATAATATATTTTAGTATAATATACTATGGTAATTTGGTGACCTAAATTTTCTTTGGGGTTGAGCCATGTTATTCTGAGCCCATATTAGAGGGGTGAATCATCTTCAGAGTGAGTTAACATATATAAAGTGTCGTATGTCGATCACGGGCAGAACCAAGTAATAATTATATCGACACATAAAACACAGCATAAAAGTAAAATAAAGTGAAAGCTTAAGGAAATGGGGTGGAAGATGGGCAATAATTCCACAAAATATTTAGCTGGGTCGGTCCATTTTTTAAACGCATCGAAAAACGAATTGATGTGGTCTATTTTAATCTTTGTAAACATGAGGTGTGGTAAAATGATACAACTTGGTAGTGGTGAGAGAAGCTTAAACGCATAAACATAGTTTTAAAAGTGTCCGGAGGATGGCAAGTTTCATTTTTGATATTAAATTTTTAAGAGATAAGCATGGTACTTTGCCTACTTAATGCTTAACATTTCCGGAGAATACCTGTTCAGGGAAAATATCGATACTTAAATTCTATATATAGCTATTATAAAAAAGCGTAATGAATAATAGGTTTTATTTGTTATACTCTATATATACTTATATTATACTACCTATTATATCTATGGGTATAGGGTATATTATAGGAAATATAGAATAGCCTATATAAATAACCTAAATCATGCTATATAGTATATTATTGATGATTTTCGTTATATTTGGAAGTTTCATATATAATAATAGTTAATATAATTATAATGGAAACTTTTCAGCAGGCGGACTCTACACACTTTCGAACTCTCTGGAGAGCTTTACGTCCGAAGTTTATCATTATAAAATGATAACGATCTCGGGTGCAACTTTCTTTATAAGTTAACCATCAAAATTCTTTTAAGAAAATTAGTTATATGAAGAAATTATTACATAAGTGAGAGATATAGGAGAAAATATTAGAGATTATTATAAAGAGATTATTATTTAAAATAGAAATATTTAA
>JABUQX010047537.1:10000-14827 GCA_015478945.1 Trachelipus rathkii | reverse complement strand
GTTATTACTTCGTTCCATTAATTTGGGTGTTTAACCGTTTTCATTTATGGTAAAAACACTTTTCGCGTTACAAGTGCGCCCTTCATATATATATATATATATATATATATATATATATATATATATATACTTTATAACTATGCTATATATATATATATATATATATATATATATAACAAAAGATGACTATTATAACCTGTATACATAGAAACATCCAAAACTGAGCTTTATATATATGTTATTTAAGGCATTTTTTCCTTTTTCTGATGTTGTTAAAAGACATCCATTATATCGATCCATATGTGTAGTCTTGTATCCATCCAGGAATGTTTAGGAACAACTACGAGAAAATACATTGGAGTCAGCAACGGCATCGGCATCGATATCGGCATCGGCATCGGCATAGGTATCGTCATTCGGTAAAAGTTCTAAAGCGTGAGATCCTTTCCAATTACGTCCTTATCATTTTATAGCTCTTTCCATTCCCTGCAGAAAATGAAAGAAATTCTTGGAAATAGGGCTTTCCGAGCACCGCAATTTTCCGCCCCGCACCGCACCGTACCCCAATGTTTCAATGCGAACAGCACTGCACCGCACTTGGTGAGTGTACATAACCCTACTTGGAAGCGAAATGGACATGCAATTTAACACTTTTTTTTTTTTTTTTAAAGTTCCACGCCTCACGGGCATAGCCCTTTTCGGGAACTCTCTAGGTAATTTCTACCTAGGATCAGAACTAGGATTCGAACCCGTGACCTTGCCATGCGACTCCGTCGACTCTACCGTTTGAGCCACAAGAGATAGGACTCGCAATTCCAGCTGACCATATCCACGGTACAAATCCTTGAAATCAATTTTCACGTCATATATATATATATATATATATATATATATATATATATATATATATATATATATATTTAGATATCTTATAAACTATATATGTAATGTATATTATATATAATATTATAACTATAATATATATATATGTAATATAATATATATATAATTGTATATATATATGTAACTATTGTCAAATATATGTATATATATGTATATGTAATAATAATACATATATATATATATATATATATAATATATATATATAATATATATATATTTATAAGAAAAATTTTAACTTTTTTTATTTATATTTATTTAAATGTATTATATATATATATATATAATATATATATATAATATATATATACTATATATATATATATATATAAATATATATACTTCATAATAATATATATATATATATATGTGTGTAATATACTTATATGTATATATATATGTATATATATATATATATATATATAACAACAATACATATAATATATAATATATATACCTATATATAATATATATATATATATATATAAATATCTATCTTTCTTTCTTATCTATCTTATAATCTTTCTTCCTACATGCAGGGAGGTATATAATAATAACATATATATTCAACCATATAATAATATATATCATATATGTTTTCATATAACTATATATATATATATACTATCATATATATATAACCAACTTTCATATATATATAAATATAAAGGATTTTTATTTTAAGATGCACTAGGGTGGCCGGGGTTGTAAGAGAGACAAGCTTTATTAATGATATGTTTAATTTACAAAGGAAAATGGTGAGAAAATGTTACAGCTTTGGAGTGATAGCGTTCGCAGTTCCAATATTTACATAGATGGGACAAAAAAAAAAAACAAGCCACTAAAGGGGCAGTTGGTACAAACTTGGGGGCGGTACCAACCACTACCGGGATAAAGAGGAGCAGGCGCCGGTACCAACCCGGTAACTACTATCCTGTCTAGTACCAACCGGACAGGTGGGAGTAGTCGATAGACCTAGCGACGGTACCAACATCTAAGGAACCAACCTTCGGTACCAACTAAAGATGGTTTGTCTCCTCGTTTAACCAAGTTCAACCGGGGGAGATAGCTAATTAAAAATGGCGGCGTTACCAACCATCTCGAAGGAACCCAACGTTCGGGTACCAACCAAAGATTGGGTTGTCTCCTCGGTACCAACCAAGTTTGACGGGGGGAATAGCTAATAAAAGCTAGGCGACGGTACCAACCGTCTCAAAGGGAACCAACCTTCGGTACCAACCAAAGATTGGGTTGTCTCCTCGGTACCAACCAAGTTTGACGGGGGGAATAGCTAATAAAAGCTAGGCGACGGTACCAACCATCTCAGAGGGAACCAACCTTCGGTACCAACCAAAGATTGGGTTGTCAACTCGGTACCAACCAAGATTGACGGGGTGGCTAACTCGGTACCAACCAAGTATAGCGGGAGGGAATAGCTAATTAAAGCCAGGCGACGGTACCAACCGTCTCAAAGGGAACCAAACTTCAGTACCAACTAAAGTCTTGGTTTTGGCAGATATTCCAACCAAGATTGACGCCAGCTGAAAAGTTAGACCTTTCTAAAGTAGTTTAGACTACAGTTGCTAGCAGAGGCAGAGTAAGGAGATCAACTCCTTTTCTTCCTGTTGAGTAGATTTTCGGTGCCTAAGTTATTCCGAAATAAAGTTTCAACGCTCTAGTCTTAAACAATAATGTACTACAACTAAACTAAGTTTATACAATATAAATAAAAATGATAAACTAACTTATATCAAAATTAGCTATACTTACTTAAAAATAAAGGGTAACTAAATATTCTCTAATCTCCCATTATAACTAGATAGGACTAAATATATGCAAAAATGTTATTAACCTTATAAAAAATATATTATATGCAATTACTTTACCTAAGAATATTTAAAATTAATAAAATAACTAGATACATCAAATTATATCAAATTTAGTAAATCCTTTGGCTTATTTATTTATAATAAACTTAAAGCATTCTTAAAAGTAATTTTATCCTTAACAAAATACAGTCATGTACTCTAGAAATGACAACCGAAATAAATAACAATAATAAGAATATTAAAGCTATTTATGGAAGAAACTAATGTTATTCGTAAATGTTATTTCATAACACATTTAACTATAAATAAATTATTTGGATAACTAGGAATATAAAAAAAACATAAATCTATTAACTAACTCTTAAAAATTTACGACGACTCAAACTTAGAATGGAAGCTTTGGTCACAACTTAATAGGTCTTTCAAAATATATCAATGAGGAGCTCAAAAAGTTAAAATAACAAATCTAAACGTTATTAAGCAATTTAGTAAACAAATAATGATTTTACATTATATAATATTAAATAATAAATATAAAAATAATACTGATTTAATAAAATAAACTCAATAAAGCTTATAAAAAGACAATAAAATGATAATTAAATTACTTTAGTTGTCCATAAATATTTTAGTCTGCATCAGAGAAAATCGTAATAAAAGATATAACTTTTATAAATGGAATGGCAATTTCCGAGCAAATTTCAAGCCTTCAATAAACCATAACTTTTGTTTTACGATGATTTATGAAATGAAATATGTATCAAAAAATAGAGAAAAATAAATTACATTATATAAAAATAATGTCTTCCTGAAATAATATCTGCAAATACCTTTTCCAACCGTCTTTTGTTGGTAAATGAGTCATTTAACTAAAGCACGTAAGCAGAATCCTTTTTAAAAGGTAAACTAATCTATTTTATTTTGTTTAAGATTTTATAATAATAATCAAAATTTTACAATATATATATATATATATATATATATATATATATATATATATATATATATATATATATATATATAATATATATATATATATATATTATATATATATA
Organism: Trachelipus rathkii; assembly: GCA_015478945.1. Lineage (NCBI taxonomy): Eukaryota > Metazoa > Arthropoda > Malacostraca > Isopoda > Trachelipodidae > Trachelipus > Trachelipus rathkii. The sequence continues at coordinate 11,043 of JABUQX010047537.1, read as the reverse complement.
TATATTATATATATATATAGATATTATATATATATAAATATTATAATATATATATATATATAATATTATAGCATGAGCCAACCGCGCCCTTGACCGATTGCCACTTTGTGTTCACTCGAAAAAATGCGGGATAAACGCATCTCCTTTGTTCCCCCAGAAAAAAAAAAAGCTTTGTGCCATCACGTCAGGCATGAGCCCTAATCTCTCCGACCAATCATAAGAAATTATGTTTTTAGGCATCTAAAGCTCGAAACAGCAAAGATTGCTGCACAAATCTTCATTACCTTCAGGGCTGAGTTCAGTGAAAGGAAATTAGGCAAGAATCGTGTAATTAATAAAGTTGATCGAATAAGCTACGCCGACGGCGCTAGGCCTACAAATCTCACCGAAATGCGAGCTGGGCAATAGGTGACCAGTAAGTGCACAGCGGAAAGTTTCAATATTATGTTTAATGATATGGGGTGCAGTAATAAACCAATCTTAAATATATTGTGAATTTATTTTAAATTAGTGCATGCATTGCGTTAGTTAATAAAATAATCGATTAAGCTACGCCGGCAGCGCGTAGGCCTACAGCCACATCAAAATGCGAACAAGGGCAATAGTTGAAACAGAACACAGGCAAAATGTTCATTATATTTCACGATAGTGCTTAACCAATTAAGACAATGTGCTGTACAAGTGTTAGATGTGAATTTAGATAGCCTACTGCCATGTATATATATATATTATATAATAATATTATATATATATATATATATATATATAAATATATAATATATATATATATATATATATTATATATATATATATATATAATAATTAAGTAAAGTAGCAATTAGTATAAATGCTTTTTGACGTACTTAACCCTAGTGCGGACTGAACGACTCATGCCCGATTTTTTTGTAGATTGTTCAGAATTTATATAATCGGATAAGTAACTCATGTATAAACTGTTATTACCGAGTCTAACCCTATGTGGCCTAAAAGACCCATGCCCAAATTTACGCAGATTTAGAAAAACTTTTACATACACCTCATGT
>JABUQX010047537.1:0-7500 GCA_015478945.1 Trachelipus rathkii | reverse complement strand
GGCAGTCGCATTAGATTGTAATTTTATCTATATCGACCAGAGCGGGCGTCGCTTACCATAGCAGTTTGGAGAGAGGCCATCTGGTAATAGTAGCGCAGAGGTAGTGAACATTCCAAAATCTCTCTCTCTCCTCTCTCCTCTCTCTATCTCTCTCGTAGTCAAAGAAGTTACAACAACATAGGCAATTTTTTAATAAACTTTTTACTGATGTGAGACTCATATCCAAATGTAATGCGCTTATGCAAAAGTATACCGAGGAGAAGCCTGTTGCCTGGCCTGGATTGCATATACAGTTAAAACAGGCCTCTCTCAGCTGATAAATCATTATTACTAACTGCCACATGAGCTTCATTATTCTGTAGGAATCCTCCCTGCAGAATATGATTCATATGTGAAATAACAACATAGGCAATGCTGCTTTATGCAAATGTATACCAGGGAGGATCCTTTTCCTGCCTGTGTATGCATATACATAAAACAGCCTCTCTCAAACTAATAATCATTTGTACTACTACTCCACATAAGCTTCATGTTCTGTAGGAATTCTTCCTGCAGAATATGATTCATATGTGGAATAGTAATAACTAGGCAATGCTGCTTTATGCAAATGTATACCAGGGAGAATCCTTTTCCTGCCTGTGTATGCATATACATAAAACAGCTCCTCCCAAACTAATAATCATTTGTACTACTACTCTGCATAGGCTTCATATTCTGTAGGAATTCTTCCTGCAGAATATGATTCATATGTAGAATAGTAATAACTAGGTTTACCCTGTTCTAATTCCTTTTTTGTTTTTTTTTAGGACAGGGGTCCAACCCTCGCTTGTAAAATAGAAGTAGGAAAATAAAAATTGTAAGAACATTAACTTCTCAATCAACCTTAAAGAAGCGGTCCTAAGCACCCAGCTTCAGATAGTGACCCCGAAGAGTGAAGATTAGATTCCCAGGCGGGAATCAGAACACCCACAACAAGGCCAGGAAAAACTATTACAAACGAACCCAATCACTTTTGTACCGTTTGTTAGTATTGTTTTTTTAACGGGTAGATTTACCCACTCATTGTGTTTGTGCCTTTTTCTATCTCCTTCACAGCTTTCACGAGCCCAGCTGCAGCCATCAAGAGCCAGCTCCGTCAGCAGAGTATCAAACTAACGCTGTTGGACCCCTACCTTGGTACAGTTCTGTATTTCATACAGAACATATAATTTGTGCTACATTCTGGTATTATTATTTTTTTATTTTCTTATCAAAATTTATTATTATTCATTATTATTATATTATATATTATTATTATTATTATTAATTGATTATTATTATTATTATTATATTATTATTATTATTATTATATTTCGATTAATTATTATTATTATTGATTATTATTATGATTATTATATTAATTATTATTATTATTATTATATCACCTATATATGGGATTCCTCACACGGTATAGAAACACTCTTGGGTGAGGAGGAAACCCTTGTACACTCACTCAAATAAAAAAAAAAAAAAAAAAAAAAAAAAATCATTTTTTTTATTTTTTTATTTATATATAATATATATATATATATAAATTATTTGTAAAGGTCATATCGCAACAGCCTCATTTTAATCCATGGTCTAGCTCCTAAGGTTGTAATTTCTTTGATTTTTCCACCCGCGGTTTATTAGTGCCTCCGCTCGCTCCACATCTTATTTCTCTTTTTTTTTCTTTCCTTCACTCGCCAACGTCTACGCCTTCCATCATGTCACTCCCTCGCGAGATTCCATTGCACTTTCTTCGTAAAAACAATCCGAGCTTTGGTTGACCTGCTGATCACGCTCTGCTGACCATCGAAATCGAGAAGGAGAGAATTCGAGATTGTGAGATGCTCTACCAGAACCTTGCCTTCCTCAAATCAGAAGATGGCCTGCAACAAACTAGAAAACTCTACAACCCCTGTACAAACACGCTGTCAAAACCCTTATTATCGACGCGCTTGGCTCCCACCAGAGAGGAACAATTGGAAACTCTGCTTGGAGGCATCTCACTTGGGCGACCAGAAACCCTCGAATTGATGCGTAGGATGCTGGGTTTGTTGGCTGACTCCATCTGACACGGAAGAAGATAAAATAATTCGCACCCTCTCGCTCCAAGAAAAGATGCTGCTCACATCACAGCGTACTGCAACAAAAAACCCGACGTTGTCCTCACTGAGTTTGCCGCTTACAGCAGACAGAATTTGTGCCGCCCTCCGTGGAGCTTTGGTCCACCACTCTTACCGTTCCTTCTCTTTCTCCTACCTCTTCAACTCTCGCACCTCCTCAACCATCTACAACTCACGCCCAACACATTCCCCAGTACTCTACCAACAACTCCGCCACCCTTCCTCCCCCTCTTGTTCCTCAACCGCCTTCTGCCGCCTATCCAGCTCAACCTCCTTATTCTCACCCACACCAACCTTCCTACTCTCACGCTTTCGCAGTACAACCTCCTCCTTCGGCAGCTCTGGATACCCGGGTTTCGGTTCTCGAAACTGGCATGCCGATATTAAAACGGCCCTTCTCTCCCTTACAGCGGCAATTAATAATAACACTTTTCGCTCTCGTGATCCCACTCCTTCCAACTTTCGTCCTTCTCGCGGTCCTCGTTCACCTTCTGCTTCTTCCTCACGCCAGCGCCAGTATCCTCATGGGTACTGTTATTATCACCATACTTTCGGCATGGATGCCAAGAAATGCGATCCTTCCTGCCCTCTCTATCAGGGAAACTCAGCAGCCAACCCGTCGTAGGGGCGACGGGAGATGCTGGTGCTTTTTCTTCTTCCCCTCCTACTACACAGGATGTTCTTCGTATCTACGATCAGTCCACTAAACTTGCCTTCTTGATCGATTCCGGCGCTAGCCTTTCGATTTTACCACACAACCCTTCTCAAGACTCGGCTATCCCTCTTTCAGGCCGTCAACTCTTCGCTGCTAATGGCTCTTCCATTCCGGTATATGGAGAGCGTTTATGTACGTTGGATCTGTCTCTCCGCCGCCAGTTCCCGTGGGTTTTTCTCGTCGCTGAAGTGACACAGCCCATCCTCGGCGCTGACTTTTTGTCCCATTTCAATCTTATGGTAGACCTTCGTAATAGGCGTCTAGTTGACGGTGACACTTCTCTTTACTCTCACGGTTCCCTAGGGTCTGCAGAGCTAAGGGACATTTCCGCTATCGCTCCGCCATCTTCGGTAGTGTCTCCCTTCCTTTCTATCCTGCAGGAGGACTTTCCTTCCTTATTGCATCCTTGCTCTTCAGACACCCCTCTTAAGCATTCTGTGGAACATCATATAGAGACCACTGGCCCACCCACCTTTGCTCGAGCTCGCCGCCTTCCTCCTGATAAACTCAAAGCCGCCAAGGCTGAGTTTTATCACATGTTTCAACTTGGCATTGTGCGCCCTTCCAAGAGTTGTTGGTCTTCTCCGCTACACATGGTCCCTAAGGGCACCACGGGCGATTGGAGACCCTGTGGTGATTTTAGGGCTTTGAATTCTGCCACAACACCGGATAGGTACCCTGTACCGCATATACTATACAAAGTTCACTTCCACCTGTCTGGCAAACACCATTTTTTTCTTCTTTGACTTAATTCGAGCCTACACAGATACCCGTGGCTCCGGAGGACGTTCCCAAGACAGCTGTAATCAACCCCCTTTGGCCTCTTTGAGTACACAAGAATGTCATTCGGTTTAAAAAATGCAGCCCAGTCCTTCCAGAGATTCATCGATTCTATCCTCCGTGGCCTTCCTTTTGCTTGGGCATATTTAGATGATCTTTTAGTCGCTTCCTCCTCTCCTGAAGAACATATGGATCACCTACGTGCCGTTTTTGGTAGGTTGGATGATGCGGGAATTCGTCTCAATCCTACCAAGTGCGTATTCGGCGCGTCTTCTCTTACATTCCTTGGTCACACAGTCTCGGCTGAGGGTATTTGCCCTCTTGTAGACCGTGTCGCCGCTATCCGAGCCTTTCCTCTTCCCCAAAATCAAAAGCAACTTCGTCAATATCTGGGAATGCAACTTTTACCACAGATTTCTGAAATCAGCGGCAGCCCTCCTAGGCCCGCTACCGCACTCATCGTCCTAAACAGCGGAGGCAGCCCCATCTAAAGTCGACTGTGTCTCCGCAGCAGAGTGCTGCCTTTTGAGCTTCCAATAAGCCCTCCCTCCGCCACTCTTTAGCTTTCATCCCCACGATTACCGCACCAGCGAGATTGCAGGTAGATGCCTCGAATTCGCTGTTGGTGCGGTGCTTCAGGCAGTTCCAAAAAGGCGAATAGGTGGCCCACTTGCCTTTCTTTTACGCAAGCTGCAACCCCCGAAACAAGGTATATGCTGTTTGGCGGAATTGCTTGCTATAGTACCTTGCTGTCAGCCATTTTCGGTACTTTTTGCAAGGACGGGAGTTCCACATCCTGACCGACCACAAAGCGATCACTTTCGCAATGGCTTCACGGCATGAACGTCACTCCCCCCGTGAAGCTCGTCATCTTGAATTCGTTTCCCAGTTTACGACAGACATACGTCACATCTCCGGAGTGGATAATTTCACCGCGGATGCTCTTTCTCGGATTGAAATTAACGCTCTTTCCCCCATTCCTGACATTGATTACGCAGCCATGGCCACGTGCCAGGAGCAAGACAATATCGATCTTCAGCAGGACTCTTCTCTACAGCTGCAGTGGCTCAATCTTCCGGGCATAGAGAGGAGACTCTTGTGTGACACTTCAACAGACCACCCTCGCCCTTTCGTTCCAAATTCTCTGCGAAAGGCAGTCTTCTGCAATCTCCACTCGCTTTCACACCCTGGCGTCGAGGCTTCACGCAAACTGGTAACGGCTCGTTTTGTGTGGCCTAAAGTTAACGCCGACGTAGCGAACTGGGTCCGCGCCTGTATGGCTTGTCAGCGCTCCAAAGTGCAAAGACATACTAAAGCCCCCTTAGGCACTTTCTTGCCTCCTGGTCAACGGTTTGAGAGATCACATCGACATTGTTGGACCTCTTCCACCTTCTCATGGCATGCGATATATCCTCACCTGTATCGATTGGTTGGTTCACTCGTTGGACTGAAGCTATCCCTCTCTCTGTTGCCACTGCCGAATCTATAGCTAAAGCCTTCTTGTTTCATTGGATCTCTCGGTTCGGAATTCCTCTCTCGGTCACGACTGATCAAGGTCGCGTTTTCGAATCCTTCCTCTGGAAAGATTTGATGCGCTTGCTGGGTTCTGAAAAGATCCATACCACCAGCTTCCATCCTATCTCGAACGGGATTTGTGAGAGGTTCCACCGTCAGCTTAAAGCCTCTCTCATGGCACATCCACAACCAGAACACTGGACTGAGGCTCTTCCTTTGGTTATGCTGGGTATACGCACGGCCGTTAAGAGATGCTTCAGTGTTCAGCTGCCAAACTGTGTTATGGCTTACACTTGCGCCTGCTGGGGCAGTTCTTTTTCTCAACATCTTTCCCGCTTGCGTTTACTGCAGACCCCACCTGTATCTCACTCCTTTGAAACGCTGGCCCTCTGCATGGAAACCTATCCCGACCCGCCAGCGAAAGGTTGCACTCTTACATCGAAGATCTCTCTTCCTGTACCCATGTTCTAGTCAGGCATGACTCCCACCGTTCTCCCCTCCAACCCAAGTACGACGGGCCCTTCCCGGTTTTACTTCGGAAGGAGAAGTTCTTCAAAGTACAGCTTCCCACTCGCACCGAAGTAATATCAATAGATCGTCTCAAACCTGCCTATTTTGAGGCGAATCCTCCTGACATCCAAGATTCGGACTTGTTTCCAAAACCAATTCTGATTCCTTTGGATACATCATCTTCTTATCCTGTACCAGATTCTCCACCTCCTTCATCTCCTCCCGACTCTTCTCCTCCTTCATCTCCCTCTGACTCTCCGTCTCCACCACTCCTTCCTCTTGACCCAGATCCTCTTCCTTTTCCTCCTTCTCCTCTCCCTCTACCGTCCCCTCCCATTCCACCACCTCCTGCCATGCCTTCCACAAGTCGTACTGCAGATGTTCCACTTCCCTCTCGTATTCCTCGCCCTCTCGTCCACACTCCTGCACCTCCAACACCAGCCCCTCGTTCTCGCCCTCGTCCTGGTTTGCAGCCGCCTGCGTCTAGAGACGTATCGAGCAGAGGCCGTCATTTGCGCCGGCCACTCCGCTACCGGGATTAGAGCGCCCCGGCCTCAGCTCTGCAGGGGGGTACTGTGGAAAAGGGTACTCTCTGTGGAAGTGGAAAGAACATCTATACAGAGCTGAACTACAAAGTTACAGAGTAGAGCCGAACACGCCCTATGTTTAAGATGTGGTTGTAGTTTCGTGGAACTAAGCCACGCCTCCAAGCCGCCGAATTATCACTTTTAAAATCGCAACAGCATGTAGCTTCCTTCTAGAGAATTAGTACAAAATAATAGCAAAATTACAACATTATATTAAAATACAAGCAAATTAATGCTAATTAAATAATTAAACCCAAAAACAAGGTGAGTTTAGAAAAAGGGCAGCCTATTAAGTACATTATTTTAGGGTAAATAGACCAAAGTTAGGCGAACCTAGATTAGTCGGTGGAGCCTAAAGCTGAGGTTAGAAATAGGTTGCAATGAAAACGCATTAGATTGAATAGCGTATCAAAAAGAATGCCTAAAATCTAGTAGGAAAACAAAGTGAAGTGTTCATGCATGCCAGTGTAAAATTCGCGGTAGGCTTAAGTAGCGTTTCAAGCAATTAGCCAAACTTAGGGGTCAGAGGCTAGAGTAAGGAGAAAACTAGGTGGAGATTAAGAGCCGCATGTATCTTTAAGTATAATGTGGGAAATAACAGCTCTGGGATAGGCCGTTATTTCCGCACATACTAACCCTGCGGCATGCGCTTAGATAGCAGTTTGAGAGAGCCAAAGCGCGTAATAGTAGCCAGAGCGTGAACAGACCCAAAATGTTAGAATTAGAGAATTTTATATTTTAGAGACAATATAGAAATAGCAGTCGCAAAGATTGATTTACATATCTACCCCAGAGCGGGCGTGCGCGCTTACATAGCAGTTGGAGAAGCCAAGCTGGTAATAAGGTAGCAGCCAAGTGTGAACATCCCAAATCTCTCTCTCTCTCTCTCTATCTCCTCGCTAGTCGAAAGAAGTTACAACAGCATAGGCATATTTTTAAAAACTTTTACTGTGTTGAACTATATCAAATGTAATGCGCTTTATGCAAATGTTATACGAAGAGTATCTTTTCCTGCCTGTTCTGTATGCATATACATAAACATGCCTCTCTCAAGCGATAATTCATTTGATACTGCTCCACATGAGCTTCATATTCTATTATCCTCCCTGCAGAATATTGATTCATATGTGGAATAGGAATAACTAACAAGCGGCTATGCAAATTGTAATACCAGGAGATCCTTCCGCCTGTGTATGCATATACATAAAACAGCCTCTCTCAAACTAATAATCATTTGTACTACTAC
>JABUQX010047536.1:20000-27138 GCA_015478945.1 Trachelipus rathkii | reverse complement strand
ACAAGGTTTCACTACATAAAATAAAAAAAATACGAAATTCTTTCTAAATTCATCCCAAGATGCAACTTTGTTAACCAATATTGCGCATCACACCTTTCTCAATTTAATTCAAAAATAAATAAATGCATTTATGGCTTTTGCCCTCAAAATGAAGTGTCGCGTAAAATTCACCTTTACCTATAAATATTTTTTTTTTCTTGTATAATTTATTGAAAATATTCTTTACAGGTAATGTAAATAAACTTATTATTATTATATAATACATATAATTAAATAATAATAATAATAATACATAATAATAATAATAATAATAATAATAAATGAGTTTTCATTATGCTTTCCTTCTAGTGAAGCCAGAATTGAACACCATAAATACATTGGATATTATTATTATTATGCATCTTGCATAAATTTAATAGTAATATTGCTTTATATATATATATATATATATATATATATAATATATATATATATATATTATATATTATATATATAATATATATATTATATATATATATATATATATATATATATATATATATATACAAATAGGGAAGACCAACCAATTGCAAAATGCTTTTTGGGAGGATACAAACATCTTTGGGAAATGACATTTGATTCAAGATTTCAAACGAGCATGTTCCAACCGTTACATCCAGGTCCCCTATTCCAGCAATTTACATAATAAATTGCTAATTTACCTTCTCGTTTTGAACACTTTCGAGAATGTCCTTATTCTTCCATGGGTGGCCGTTCCAAATCCTCTAGTGTCCAATCGCTGATTGATTATCTACTTAAATAATCGGCTATTACATTATCTTTGCCGTGAATATTTTGGAGCAGAAATCTGAATCGTTGTAAATAAAGTGCCCAACGCATAATCCTAGGGCTCTCGTACTTCTTTTTCTTCATTGCTGATAATGGTCTATGGTCAGACTGTAATATAAATTCTTTGCCGTACAAATAAGGTTCAAACTTCTTTACCCCTGTTACAATAGTTAATGCTTCCTTTCTAAAATTGAATATCGTTGTTGCGTTAGTGAAAGCTTCTTACTTCCGTAAGCTATAGGATGTAGAATATCGTTTTCTTCTTGCAGTAACACATATCCTAACGATGTGTCAGAAGCGTCCACCTGCACCTCTCTGTCCAACCGCGGCATTTTCAAAATAGGTTTGGAAATTAACGCCTCCTTCAACTTTTCAAATGCGATCTGATGTTTTTCCTGCCATCGGACTTTTGTAGGTTCTCCTTTCTTTGTAATGTATGTGAGGGGCGCGGCAATCTCTTCAAAATTTTAAACGAAATCTTTAAAGTAAGCACTCGGAGCTAAAAAGGATCTAACCTGCTTTTTATTTTTGGGCGGCTCTGCTCTTTTTATTTCTTCCACGTTGTCATCTTGTAACCCTTTAATACCATTCCCTATGTAATGTCCCCAAAATTCTACACTTGAAGCAGCAAATTCACATTTTGACGGCCTCGCAGTTATACCCTTCACTTTGTAATTTCGATAGTACAATCCAGATCGTTTCCATATGACTTTTGCAGGTCCTTGAGTGAATTATATTGTCATCAATGTAAAAATCAACGTCGTTTATTTCACTTAAAATCCTACGCATCGCCCTTACCAACGTTGCTCTGTCACTGACTCTTCCATATTGCCATCTCTTTCTTTTGTTATAATAACAGTCGCTTGGCATCGAGACATCGGGTGCACATTTATCTTCTTTCTTATTTGGCATCTGCCAACGTCTTTTGATCACCTTTGTCAAAAGGCAAGGTCTCCGACAGACCATGTCGTTTTCTTTAGAACACATTATATATCCACTTCGGAACATTGTTCCGCATACATCAGAAGTTCTATCTTCTACGTGCTTTAAATAAATCACTGATTTCATCTTGGTCTTGCCACCAATCATTTCATTGTTCTTCTCATCGTAGGTGCTCTCAACTTTGGTAAATGCTGGATTTCTCAATGGAACGGATATATCACTTTCGATCTTCGTTCCTTGTAAAACAATGGTTATTTTCTTATCATTGTCGTTCTTATTTTGGATGCTTTCTATCATACTATTCTTTATCTTATAAATATATCCTTTCGTCAAACCAGTTGGGTACGTTCGTTAACGATACCATCTCTTATCTTGTGGTTATCTTGGCTTATACTGAGCCAATAGAATTGTTGTTTCATTCTCCCCATGGTTCTCTCGACCATCTTGTGCCCGCTCGATAACTCATCGCAAGTTATAAGCATATCTTTACTCCTGTATTCTTCGGGCACAACCAGTACGTTTCTCTCTGTCTGATTTTCTATTATTCTTTTAAACAGCAAATCTTCGATTAATAGATATATTTCCATTCGTCCTTTTCAATGGACTTCCATATTCTTTGTAAAGTGAGATCTTGTCTCTGTTTATCTTTGAATTCTATTCTGTCTCTTATGAGATCTTGCACCTGATTGCCTTCTGCGTCAGTTACTTCAGCAGAAGCTGCAATATTTGGGGCGTCTTCTACATCATTGAAGTGCGGCCCTTCAGATACTTTTTTATCTTCTTTGGAAATAATGTTGCGGTCGGCTCTCTCTGTCATAGGATTCTGGGCTGTATCTAATTCTTATACAGGAGACTCTTCTTCGTGAGAAACCATGGCAATACCTCGATTACAAGATGGATTCAAAATGGGTACGTCTGCATCTTCCACTAACTCATTCCTGGCTTTATGACTGATCAGCGGGGCTTCACACTGAGTAGGTGATTCCACAACCATACTCTCTTCAACCTTGTCGATGATCGGGGAAATCAACTTTACACGAGTTGCTACGTCTTGCTTCGCGCTAAGACACGGGCGCTTGGACCCATCCCATCCTTCTTCAGGCTCATTTGGGGATAGCGCCCCCTCAATATTCCCCAGTATCAGGTCATAAACGACGTCCGGCATCACGACAGCCGTCGTTTCCCCCGTGTAATAAGGTGTGTTCAAAATTACACTAGCCAGTGGAACTCTCTTAACAGTATTGTCCAGTAGTCTCATTTTTGTAAATTCTCCGGTGTAGTTTTCTTCAGGTACGAATCTTTGACGTAATACAATTCCATTACAGCCAGTATCTCTCAGACAACGGACACGATAACCGTTTGCGATACCGTCAACGACAGGCAGACGGTATGGGTTGTCATCAGTACCCCCCACCATACATAAATCTGCGGACGGGGTTGGCTCTTCACCTGCCACTGACAGGACTTTTTTCTCAACAGAAATATCTGCGGAAGCCACGGTAGTTTTACCCTCGTCCCTTGGTCTTCCAATGTAAGTATTAAAACTTTTACCACTACTGTTGTAGGGCATAACACGGTAGTCTCTCGCATAGTGTCCTCTGCGTTGGCACTTATAGCAAGTGGGAACGCTTCTTTGCTCAGCTGAGCTGTTTTTTTTTTAATACAGTTGTCACCACAACTCATGGGCAGAGCCCTATTCAGGGGGGGGGGGTGTTGCACACCAAAGTTTCATCCGCTAGCGCAAATTACGCAGATGAGAAGGGACGCAGGCTTTAAAGTGAGGGAGATTAAATTCAGCAGGAACACAGAAGATGGAAGAGAAATTCCACCCCAGGAAAAACCCCCCCAAAAAAGGGAGGTGGCAGGAAAGAAGGAAGCAACCGCAGCCAAACTAGCCTGGAAGTTCAAGATCCACACAAAAACTCAGTTCGCAGACACAGCACCCCTTGTGCACACGAGGCGTCCGTAAAGGTGGTTGGTACCGCGAGTGGTGAAGTTCCTCGAACACTCCGCTGCGGGTACCTATAGAAAAGAGAGAGCTCCAATAAATCGCGCCGCAAAGATAGAGGGTCAAGGAACTGGGAAAGTACAGGACAGTTTATAAGCCTTTTGGCTTTCGACTCGACCCTGTCCAAAAAGCCGGGTGAAACCAGAGCCCCCCCCCGATCTTATGTGAGAACAGTACTCCATACAAAAGCGGATGAGACCCTTGTTATAGCTGAGTAACTGCGAAGAGGGAAAAAGTCTCGCAGTCTAAACAGAACTCCAGTTTTCTTTGAAGCCGCCCTAGGAAACCGTTGTGATGTAAGAGGTTTCCAAGACATTTTTTTGTTTATTGTAGAAGGCCAATGGATGTTTATATTGTCAACAGGAGAGACGCAGAGAACCGTCGAAAGATATAGAAAAGTTAGAAGGTGTTTTAGAGAGGGAGATTTGTAGAAGTTGAGTTTTAAAGATTGAAATTCACAAGATTGAGACGACCCCAATCGGAAATTCTTATCCAGACAGCGAGAATTAAGAATTCCGGAAAGATTTAAGAACGAGAGGCAAATTCTAGAAGTAAAAGAAGGAGCAGAATTGAAATGCGTTTAAAGAGTGAAGGGTCGAGTCATCCGGCATATGACGTGGATAGAGTTAGATTGTGCAGGTTGAGAAGATCATTAATAACAAGTAAAAATTAAAGTAGGAGATAAGACTGAACCTTGAACAAAACTATTGACAGAAAAAGAAGTCGCCTCCATCAACCACAGCCGATATGAGCGACTTGAAAGAAAGCTGAATTAAGTACGCAAAAAGAAGAGAGAAAACCCAAAGGAGGGGAGCTTGGAGAGCAGTGACGCGTGCCATACCCGTTCAAATGCTTTGGATATGTCAAGCGCCACCACTCAAGTCTCCCCGTAGTTTAGTTCCTAAGAGCGGAAACCATAAATCGGTTAAATAGGGAAAGTATATCGCCAGTAGACTTGAACGCCGAAAACCCGTACTGGTGATCTGAAAGAGTAAATGAGATTCCAGATGGTCTAAGAAGTGAGAATTAAGAGTGTTTCAAAATCTTAGATAGAATACAAGTGAGAGCTATAGGAGCGATAGTTAGAAGGATCAGAGCGGCTTTCCCTTTTTCGGAACAGGTTGGACATAGTGCTAGCTTCCAACACTGAGGGAAAGTGCTAGTATTGAGACATAGAGAATATAGCTTGAACGAGGGGGGTGGTCAGCACGTAACGCACATTCCTCAAAAACTCGGGGAGGAAGCCTTCTGGGCCACCCGCCCTTCCTAACGTTCATAGAACTCAGGAGCCCATGCAACCCGATCAATGTATTCACAGCAAAGGACATAGGACACCTGAGGAGTGAAGAAGAAGGAGTAGCAGGGAAATGCCAGGAATCGTTCAAGGTTGAAGTTAGTGGCGAAAATAGGAGGCCAGAAGAGATTGGCCTTTTTCAGTTGGAGGAGTTGCAACAGAGCCATCACATCGAATAAGAGGAGGAAAGGCATGATATTTAAGTTGTTGGAAGATGTTTTTGGCAAGAGGCCAGAAAGATTTGTTAGTAGGAGATCCAAGGAGTTTAGCGCACTTTCGTTTAATGAAATCCGCTTTGCTCGTCGAGAGGTAACCTTGCAACGATTTCATAGCTGATATAATTTTAGCGGAGATTGAAGGAGAACGAGAATTTTTTCCACTCCCGATACGCCTATCTCTAGCCTGAATGGCCAGTGAACAAGCACGATCGATAACTATGGATTATGAGGAGAGAAAGATTTAGCTGAAGAGGAATGTACCTGCTCATCCCGTCAACGATAACAGCTCCCACCTTAGTGGCAGAAGCCGAAGCGTCATCAGAACCAAAGCAGTCATTCCAATATTATATTTAGCGTAGAAGCGACGCAAGGCCCCCCAAATCAGCCCGATCAAAGTTGCCAGAAAAAAACGCATAGAGCAGGATGGGAAGCTGATTGGAGAGAAGTATTGAAATTAAGAGATATAAAGGTTTGTTGCGTCAGGATTTACCAAATGGAGCGAACCCAAAGTTTAAAAAAAGTTGAGGGGGGTTGTCCAGTAAAATTTTTTTTAGTAATGTTTTTAAGGGCGGCGGGGGGGGGGGGGGAGGCGGGGGGGGGGGGGGAAAAAAAAAGGCGCGGGGGGGGGGGGGAAGGGGGGCGGGAAGGGGATATGGAAACTGTGGTGAAACATAGGTCAATGTGTTCAAGAATTGGTTGGGACGATCGGAATGTGTGTAGGTCTTGATTTAGTTACATGCATGCCTTTCGGTTTGCAGAATGCTGCTCATTCGGTCTCCTCCCTACCTAAATCAGTTTGAGAGGACCCCAACCACTCAGGTGTGTGTACATTGAAATCCCCTAAATAGAGGGACCTCAATTATTTGGGATGATAAGATATAACAGTCTCGTGAGAAGTAGCAAGATATTCAAAGAAAGAGTGAAAATCTGTTCTATTAGGAGAACAGTAGCAGAAGCACAAGATTATTGTAGTAGAAGGAAGAAAGATTTTGAGCCACAGAACATCGAAGTTAGGAGATTCGAGATTCAGGAGACGTGTTACAGGAGTGTTAATGTTTACATAGGCACACCCTCACCCTTTAGCGCGGAAATTATTGTGAAACAAGTATAGTTTGGAAACATTTAAACGAGTTAGAGGATGAATTTTTAGCCATCTGAAGTCTCAGACAAAGCAAAAGATTAGCGAGTATTAGAGTTAGTGAGGATAGTTCCACAGAGGCAAAGTTAGATTTTAAGCCGCGGATGTTGGTAAAGTTAATGTAAAGCCCGCACCTACACAAATCTGCCATCCTTCACACACACACACACACACACACACACACACTCGACACACACACGCAAATAAGAACAAAAGGAGAAAACGGAATAAAAAAAAATTAACACACTAAATACTAACTTAAAAAATTTAAGTACTAAAATTAAATAGACACATGCTACTATACAATGAAAAAAATAAAACTTAAACCTATATAACTTTACTATATTCGGAGTCAATATTAAAATTTGTTATAACCTAAAACTAAAAAAATTTAAAACTAAAACTTATCTTTTAAAACGCCAATCGCAGACCTCGCCGAAACGAATTAATGATTAATTACTAGATAAAATAAAATTTAATAAAGCTTACTGTCCTTATAGCGGGGCAACGTTTGCCGACACATTATTCTTTTGGAGCGGTGTGTTGTGGTATGTGGACTTTCTTTCGTAGTATTTGTTATTATTATTTCCTGGTCTGCTCTTAAAATTATTAAATAGTTCTCGGAGCTTGAGATTATTTCTGTCATCTCTTTGTCGTTCCTCTCCTTTAAGAACGTGGCCAGCTCCTTTGGCACAGTTGTCATATATTTA
>JABUQX010047536.1:5000-12500 GCA_015478945.1 Trachelipus rathkii | reverse complement strand
AGTGTATTCTTTTGGTGTTTTAAATCGTATTTATTAATATTTTAAAGGTTTTCTTGATGTGATAAAGATTTTGTGTATTTATTTATTTTATCACGTGTTTAATTATTATCGAGGTATTTTGTAAATGCAGTTTTGGTATTATAGGTAATTCCAGGTGTTTTGTGTTTCCTGCATTTTGAAGACGTAAGTGTACGTTATTTTTATTTGGTATAATTTATTATTTATGCATTTTTTTATCATATTTTAAAGCGTAATATTTCAAGTTTCACTTTGATAATATTATTGAGTTTTAAATATATTTAATATATTTTAATTAATATTTATTATCTTTAATAATAAATATTAATTGGGTATTTTATTACATAACGTTTATGTGTTAACTGTTGGTCGTTTATTCACAGTAGTGTATTTACATGCAAAGTTTTTGATATTTTTATATTAATAATTCAGATAGGTTTTTTTTTTAACTAAATTTCATGTGTTCAGGTAAACTGAACTTCATTATTGCTCTGACTCTTTTTCTAAATGGGATACACATGAATTTTCCAGAGAACACCCCGAGGTAGGTAATATAAAATCGATACATCTAGTACGCGCTCTAGCAATTTCCTCACACTTGCTCCCACTATTAGACACAATGTTTGAAATACATTTTATTACGCTCGATTAATTTCCTATTTAATTACACTTCTCTCTTATTTCATACTCCTCATACACTCCTGATAACCTGCTTAAGTATATTGTGAATTTTGTGATTAACTCTCATATTATCTCACTCTCATTTTGGATATAATATTTAGGTGCCATATGCTATAAATAATTTTGAATGGCTGAGTAATAACTCATGTTTGAAAGACTCACGCACACTCTTATATAACGATATATTGTTTATTATTTTAAGTAAATAAATAGCTAACACTAATATTGATAGAAAAATAAACATGACCTAAAAACTACACTTAAATAACAAAATTGTCTTACTTTTCAACAACTTTAATGGCTGTTGGCTGATTTTCAGAAACAGCCAAGTACAGATGCTGATTTGACATGAAAATGTCTAAGAAAGTCTGAACAAACGACGTAACTTGCTCTGCTCCCATTTGATTCCTAAGTACTTGAATGGCAACAACAAATAACGATAAAATTTCATCACACACTTCTGAATAGTTAACATAAGCTGGGAATATTAATATGGAATGATTAATAAACGGTTTTATACATTCATAATAGATTTCTCTACTATTTCTGTCGGCACCATTAAGTTCATCAATCTGGACCCTTATCATTGTAAGCGTTTCATTGATTTTATTCAAATCTGGAAAGAGACGTATGCAGATAATAATAATAATAATAATAATAATAATAATAATAATAAATAATAATAATAATAATATGTGAGAAAAGTAGGAAGATAAAATTAAAAATAATAATAATAATAATAATAATAATAATAATAATAATAATAATAATAATAATAATAATAATAATAATTATAATTATAATAATAATAAAAATTGCTTAATAATAATAATAATAATAATAATAATAATAATAATAATAATAATAATAATAATAATAATAATAATAATAATAATAATAATAATAATAATAATTTCCAATGTATGTTTTTGAACCAAGGATAAAAATAATCTTTATTTAATAAGGAAACTGTTCAATGCTCTGGAGGGGAGAGGGAAAAACAGTAGTTTCCCCTCTTCCCTTCCAGAGCAGTGAGGGGGAGAGGGAAGCACAGTAGTTTCCATCGAGCCCCCAATAATTAATAAGATATGACATTTTATACTGCTTACAATATTGATAATTAATAACTAATAGTAATAATAGTGATGATGTAATTAGATTAATACTAATCACATATGCTGAAATAGAAGTAACCAAAATAATAATAATAATAATAATAATAATAATAATAATAATAATAATAATAATAATAATAATAATATAATAATAATAATAATAATAATAATAATAATAATAATAATAATGATAATAATAATAATAATAATAATAATAATAATAATAATAATAATAATAATAATAATAATAATAATAATAATAATAATAATAATAATAATAATAATAATACGTTGATGACACCCTTACTATATATAGGAACCGTACTAACATTCTTCAGTTTATCAACCACTTGCAAAGCCTTTCTTGCCTCAAATTCACATCTGAAACACCTCTAAATAATATTATTAACTTTTTGAATATTAAAATCAAAATTAATGATGATGGAACCTTTTCTACAGGCATACATGTCAACCCAACTGATAATGGTCTATATACCTTAATTACAACTCCTACTCCCCAGAAGTATATAAGAATTCAATTGTTAAAACACTCATATATAGAACTTATAAATTGTGATCTGATTGGGAATTATTTTGTGTTGAAGTTAAAAGAATCAAACAAAACCTGATAAACTGTAATCACTCGTTAAATTTAACAGAAAAAATAATAAACAAAACAATAAACAAACTCTATAAAATAATAAACAAACAGGACAATACGAACTCTATCTCTGAAAAGCATTTACTTTTATTTTAAAACTTCAAATGCAATAGACCAAAAGAGGACAAATTGCTACAAGGCATTATTAATACCCACATTAAATCTTCAGGCAACTCAAAAATCACTGTTAAACTATACCACAAAACCAGAAAACTTTTTTCCTGCTTCTCTACTAAGGATATATTTTCAGTTAATCACCATGTCGTGTACCAATTCACATGTCCCGGAATCTGACTGTCTGTACGTCGACGTATACTGGTTACACGACTAATAGGTTAACAGATAGGGCATACCAGCATCGCTTTACACCCAGTAAAATATATGAACATTTATTATCCGAGCATAATAAGACAATTAACTCTACTTGCTGATACATCTAAGTCATTTAAAATTTTACACTCCTCATGTGAAGCTCAAAAACTGAAGCTTTTTACATAAGAAATCACAAATCAGACATTAATATCAAATTTAATGTACTGTCACTTAGATTAAATATAATATGAGATGCTACTTAAATATTTAATAATTTATAATCTTAATTCTTGTCTAAAATAATTTATTCATTTGTTAGAATCGAAACTCTGAAGATATCCGAGGTTTACGGACGAAACCGGTCAGGAACTAATAAGTATAAATATGCCTCATACTTTCTTTGTAAATTATTTTCTAGAATAGTTTTAAGAAAATTAAATGGAAATTCAAAAAAAATATTCCGTGAATTGGAAGCTAAGAGTAAAACTTAATAATAATAATAATAATAATAATAATAATAATAATAATAATAATAATAATAATAATAATAATAATAATAATAATAATAATAATAATAATAATAATAATAATAATAATAATAATAATAATAATAATAATAATAATAATAATAATATAATAATAATAATAATAATAATAATAATATAATAATAATAATAATAATAACAATAATAATAATAATAATAAGAATAAGAATAAGAATAAGAATAAGAATAAGAATAATAATAATAATAATAATAAAAATAATAATAATAATAATAATAATAATAATAATAATAATAATAATAATAATAATAATAAAATTTTGGGGATGTGTACAGGGACTATCACGGCATGCAAAAAGAGCAGATATACCTTGTCAGTAGAACTAACAACAGGGGAAGTCCCTAAACAGAACGAGGAAAAATTAACGGTATCAAGAGGGTTATATTCGATAAAAGATGTGTAGCTCATCGAGGAACGAAAAGATTTTGTCACTTCGAAAATGATAAAATATAAGCAAGACGATCCCAGAAAGGAATGCTAGGTATGTCAGGGAAGAGCTTGAGTCGGATGGCTGAGATATCGATTCAACCCACATATATATGGGCGATTGTAAGAAAACCACACGAAGAACAAAATTAACAGGATGGGGGGTTCTCTCTCACCATGTGAAAACCATGCGTGAGATTGGTGTGTCCAATTCGTAAACTGGCGAGAACCACCTCCTGGCTGTCTCCGTTAACAAGAGGACGGCCAGTAACCTAAACGGGTTTAACATTCCGCAGCGGCGCCACGAGAATCCCTCCGCCCAACACGTCTTCCAGCAGGAGAGGAAACTCTGACCAACACAGGCGTAAAAATCTGTCGCAGGGAGGTGTCCCAACAGTATGTTCAGTGGAAGGAACCGTCTGGTAGTTACTCTCTTGTTCCCCGGAACACCCACATGGGAAGGGACCCAGCAAAGCTCAATGCTCCTTCCATGCAATGGTGGAACAGAGCCGATGAACTTTTAGACAAAGAACCAGAGGATTTCTTGTTGACCGGTCGAGCAGAGCCAAGAAAGAGCCTCTAGAGTCCGAGATTGCATAACGACATCCGAGTGGTAGGGTGCTAATTTTGCCCATAGCCAAAACCAGCGCTATCAGTTCAGCTGAGAATATGGACGTATAGGTAGTCAGTCAGGGTATGGGAAATGGCGAGATCTGGAAGACAGCTGGTGCACCCACTTTCCGCTTTCCGTTTTGGAGTCATCAGTGTCGACAGGTATTGAGTCATCAGTGGATCTCTTTATGAGACATAAAGAAGAGCCTCAGCGTCACCGAATATTTCGTATCCTTGGTGAAGGACTGGAACCCGAAACAGACAGTGTGGGAAGGATAAATAAAGTGTCACCCCACAATGGGTGGCGGAGGTTAAAATCACCGAGGATTAACATGGGCTGCGGCAAACTCCTGAACAAAGTTCGAAGGGTTTTCTAGTGTAAGGGCAGCTAGGTGCCAGATATACCGAGCACAGAGTAAGGTGATTCGAGGTAGATTCTAGCTGCAACCGCATGTAACGGAGACGAGAAGAGAACCGAGTGAAAGGGACCGATTCGTGAAGCAGAATCACTGCACCACCCCGATTGTTAGCTCCACGATTCAGGGAGACGAGCTCTCGGTATGTGGATGGTGGAAAAAGGACACGGTGTCGAAGTTGCAGCTCCTGAAGACAAATAGCCTTCAGATGACTTTCGTCGATTACTCAAGTTAACTCTTCATAGTTCTGGAAATAGCCATGACAACTCCACTGAAAGAAATTTCTCATATTAATAGAGAAGTGAATAATCAACCCCCATGGCGATCCGTGACAATAGTCACGATGTGCTGAGAGTTTATCACTGTCTCTGAAGACGGTACAAGAAGATATCGAGAGTCAATCAACGGCCTACCATTCGGAGGAAGGGGAAAGTCACGCTTAAGAGAGAGAGGGGAACCACCCTGTTTGGAACAGGAGAGGCTCTTGGCTTCCAAAGGAGTGCCCTCACCGAAGATGCGAGCTAAACCACCCTCAACGTCAGAACATTTTCTAAGACCTAGACAAGGGGTCGGTAACTCAACAGACTGAGAGGAGTTCCCCACCCTCTCAGTAGCACCTCTATCAATGCCGGTAGAAATCGATGAAGCAAATCCTCTCAACAAAAAACATGGACAGTCGTTGAGACCGGGAAAGGCCGGAGACCCGGCAAGCGGGTGATGCGCGGCGTTGGAAATCCCAAGGGAATCTCGCAGCACAGAACCAATAATCGCAGCAGGAGAATGAAGCTGAACCAAAGTCCGGGGGAGAAGGTTCGTTCCTCCCAACTCTATCAGTATCCACTCCCCGCTGACAGCCTCGTGGAGCAGAGCCACTTTCTACCCCTGGACGGCCCCGGTGACGGATGTGTTTTCCCATAATCACAGCCGAGATCTTGCTGGAAGAGATCGTAACTTCAACACGGGGGAGTTATGCTATTGGAAAGTCATCGGAAAAGTCCATAGTGGTTACAAAGTAGGTTTCAGACACACTAGAGTACAACTGAAGCGAGTCAGTCGTGGGTTGAGCCGTGAGGCAGCGCATGAAGATGTGGAGTGGAATTACTACTTTCTTACTTATGTTCACAGGAGATGGGCAGAACGACGAACACGTGTAGGCTCGAGCGAGCGAGGGTTCATACTTTGAATGGCGTCAGTTTCTATCAAGAAGTCCGCAACATGATATTGAAAAGAAAGAATACGGACGTCTGAATGAAGACCCACCTTTAGATGGGTAAACAGGATCAAGAGACGGAACGATCAGGTGCTGGTGAAAAGAGAAAGGGCGCTTCCGAGAGATCACCATAATTAGGCTCACAGCCCCGCAAGGCACTGTTGTCAAGCCATCAGAAGACCTCAGAGTGCGAGCCGGCATGAATCTTCGCAATGTAAACCACCTGGGATAGTATTGGTCTTCGGCGATGATCGAGTGGACGTACGGATCATTGTAGGAGAGTTGGGGGGGGGGACAGTTACCCCGAGCACCCAGAATTTCAATTCCAGAAGGTACATCAGAAACCGGAGCACAGTTGAAAGGAAAGAATGGGAAACTCAGAAGTGTCCAAACTAAGCACACAGGAGCTAGAAGCACTGCTAGGGGAACTGCCGATAAAACAGTCAGTAGACTTAGCAAAAGAAAGAGGAAGATGGGATAACTTCTCCCTTGCTCGGCGTGTGGCCTACGACGATCCCAACAGAAGAGCGCGCATTGTTCCAAGTTTTCTTTTTTTTTCAAAGATGAAAGAATGGACAATTGGATGGAAGGAGCCCCCTATGAAGACTCTTGCAATTTGGACAACAAGGAGAGTTCTATCTACCAGGCAGTGAAAAACTCAGCAAGGCGAACAGATGGTCTGACAGGATATACAATACTTCAGGGGTGTCAAATTTGTGGCACTTAAAACACCCCTCGGTAGGGGCCTAAGTTTTAACAGAGTGCATGAAGTAAAGCCAAATTTTACCTTTGTTGGAGAAGGCACAGATAATGTAAGTAAAGACGAGGATTAAGGCACAGATGGGTTCTCCTTGTGAGGAGGGAACCTGTAGACGTTGGTACTGGCACATGTCGTTTTGAAATGGGCCAATATAATCGTCAGTAGTGTCGGACAAACTGGAGCATATATTGTGAACCTTTGAGTGTTGTGGATATCTCGTCCGGTTTCAGGGTCAATCTGGACCTCCCAGAGACGATAGAGAAGCTAAAATTTGACTCTGTGTTCTGGAGGTGGCACGAACCAAGATGCAGCCGACCTCATCGGCGTCGCCTGTACATCATTCGATCTGAGAACGGTCTCAAACGAGTCACTGAGGAAAAGATGGCTTACCGAAGTCAATGGACGTCATATGGTGGAATGTAGATAAAAATAAAGGGGATAGGAGTTTGGACCGGGGACTCCAGGAGGGGAATCCAAGAGCACGATCGCGATTGCGGTTTTCTTATGCGAATTTCTAAGTGAGAGACCCAGCTGGGGCGGGGTTACCTGGGTAGGCTGGTTTGACAATTAACTTGGACGTTGAGGTCATAATAGCCTCCGCTGGTCGAGAAGGGGGTAGTCCCAGAAACAGAAACGTTGCATGGGACTAATGGGTTAGGGAGAGAAGAACTCAACCCAACCATTTCATCAGCAAGGGCGTTGAATCTCCTGTTGTACACTGGACT
>JABUQX010047535.1:12500-38138 GCA_015478945.1 Trachelipus rathkii | reverse complement strand
GAAAAGAGAGAGATGTAAGGTTGATTTTAGAAATTTATAATAAATCTTCTCTCATTTTTTTAGAAATTTAATATTTGGGTCTTTCCATTATATATAATTTCCCTAAAAGTTTGATATTAATTAAATATATGATATAGTTAACTATTTTACAAAATTAGACACTTTGTTTGTTTTATTATTATTAGTTAATAATATATATTAATATATTAGATATTTTGGTTGTTTATATTGTATAATATATACTATTACTTAGTATTTTATTAATTAACTGTTGTATTATATATTAACATGTTATGTAATTATAGCTATATTGTTATATAGTTTTGGCTTGATATTTGGTTGTTTTTATTTATTTATATTTATGTATAGTCTATTTGCATTATATATTTAGTTATAGTCTTTTATAGGCAGGTTTTGTATTTGTCTTATATATATATATAGTTGTTTCAGCCAGGGTTGTGGAGAGAGTTTTAGCTTTACCTTATATTATGATTTTTTTATATTATATGAGTGTTGTATGCATTTAGTGGTGACTATGTAGGGATATATGAGACAGTAGAGAAAGCAATCATTGCGGGGTAGTCGAGGACGGCTGGTGTTCAGTCCTACTATGCTCGCGTGGCTACTGTGGGGTTGGTCGATAGTAGGACATTGCTCATTGTTTTTTGGGGTTTGGGGGTTGCAATAATCCACAATAGCATTCCGCTAGGTGCGTGTGTCGAATTTTTTTGTTTTCTAGTGGCGTTAATCTACAATATCCGATCGGTGCGTCGAATTTAGCTTAGTCAATGGTTTATTAGTAATGGAATATTAGTGTTGTAATTATTTCGTGATTACCCAATTGCATTCACGATGTCTATTATAACTTATAGTGTTTTGGTCACACATTGCCATCTTAATCATATATATTCTGGCGGTATAGTGTGACTAAAACTTATCTCGCCTAGAGTTTGGCTTCGCTCATATTGGATATTGAGTTATATGTGATACCGTTTCATATTTCCCTTAATTTTCGATAATCGAATTTCTAACGCGTTTCTTAAAGTGTTGCATTTGCAGAATCGATTCCACTCTATTCAACACTCCTCTGGCGATTGTATCTATTTCTCGAGAGAATGAGATGCAACACGATTGTATTGGCTGGAATTGGCATTTGGGCTTTCTCTGATATCAAGATGTCGATGCTTTCTATCTTAATCTTTTATTATCCTCCTTGTGACACCTGTCCATGGTTCTGACTATTGAGTGGAAAATTTACTTGGTCTCATATGTTGAGTCGAATATGGATGTGGAAAATTTTTTTTGTTCAGACTTGTTAGTCATGTCCTTTCCTTGTTTCTGAGTAGTAATCGCCTTTTCTAACTATGAATAACAATTTTCGCAATCCTTTCAGTTCCTCTCGTCATTGCTCTACCTCAAACCCGAGAAATCAATCCTTGTTTGCTCTACGTTGCACTCTCTTCTTAGCTATCGAGAGGCTTCTTTAAATAAGGTTGGTGTCCCATAACTTGTGCACAATGGTGACTCTTAAATTACGGTGGCCTATCAATAGCGTTATTATTTCTAGTTTACTGTATGAATCCGGTCTCTTGGCTCTTTGTTAATACAATCTATTGCGATTATTTATGCGCGTTCATGTCGTATCGTTATTTAGTCGTTTTATTTTGCTAGCTTCCAAAGCATTGAGTAGGAGTTATCTTTTCAAATTACTTTGTTGCTTATAATCTACTTTATCCGTAATTGTCTTTTTTCTTCTGGTGGCACTATGACTCAACGCCAGCTCCCATTCATAGTGGTAAGTTCAAAAAGCGTTGATTTTGAGTTTAAAACCTTAGGTGAATTAAGCAACTCTTTTACATCTTTTTTACTATTTAATGAAGTGCATTTGCCACTTAGTCGCCGCACCCAAGAAGTTTTATCAAGAGAATCATTTTGAATCTTATATTGCAATCCTTGCACTATTCGCTACTGAGGTGCCAACTTTAGTGTCTGCTTGCAAACTGTAGAAACCTTGCATTTAAAGTCCCTGGTCTAAATCAATTTTATATATCCATCTAGGGAACAATAGTGTCCCCAGCACTGAAACCCTGTTGGTCGACACGCACTCCTGTCAGCTGATTTCCGCATGATTGATTTAATCCCATTTTAGTTGTACATCACTGTTTTACTGAATTGTCGCAACCACTCTTTAATCCAACTATCTCAGTGGGCGCTAGCGTTCAATCCTATGATGGCTCTTGTTGGACAATTGCAAACTTTTCTAGTTTCACCTTATGTGGGGAACCTTAATCAGCAATGCTTTTAGCTAAAGTCTTAAAATCCATAGTGGCAGAGTGATCTAATTGCGGTTGATCTGCCTTCGTGTCAATGTCACGCGTATGATATACTTTGTATTTTCCATATAATTCTATACATTAGGGTTTGTTCTGCCATGACGCTAGCTCCGCTCTGCTGAACCATGCGCTGGTGTGTTATTCATCACAATATCTCTTATTTATCTTCTAATATTTCTCTGATATGGACCTTTCAGTAACTTCCGAATCGGTACAACGCTAGGATGTTGAAGTTTCTAAACGGGCCTACTTAATTTTCCTCAAATATCTTCCTTACTTTTTTTGGACTTTCTATACATAAGTATTGGTTTTTCACATTTGCTTTTGGTTTTATTTTTGTTTTTTGGTTTTTTGTTTTTGGGTTTGTTTTTTTTTTTTTTTTTTTTTTATCATATGCCAGTTTTCCCAGTCATCTGGTACCTTGATTCTACTCAAACACCCTGTTATATGCGATGTCTTGCTTTTAATATTATTCTAAATATCATGTTGCCTTTGCAATGCTTTAAACTACCCTCTTAGAATTCTTATTTCATGAGGATTATCTTTACACCATCTGAGAGTGCTCTGCAGCTTTACTTGTGATTCAATATGATTGAATAGATATTCGTTTAATATCTTTTACATCAAATTCGAATTTTTCTGGTAGATTTTCTATTTTTGTTATCTTTTGTGTATCAGAACTTTTTATTAGTCTCTTGAGACTAATCTATCTTTCGCTGTTATGAGAGAGCTATGAAGCATATAATATAGCAATTGAATGATATTGTTTTTGATCTCATACCGCCTTTTTGGGATCGTTTGAATCTCTACTAATTTTTTCTATCAGAGTTAAATTCCGGATTACCTAATTTGTCCTACTTCTTACTTTAAAATTCATAAACAAGCTTAAAAAACTGCTTAGTTTCTTATTCACTCATTCCTTTGCTAATTAATTTCTGCCTTCTCTTCTTTTTGTTCTTCTTTATTTACAATTGAAGTTCATTTCTATTTTTTCATGATAATTTGTCTATAATCGATGGGCTTTCTTCCTATTACTTAGCCTGGGTAGTCTTTGAATATTTTTAAAAATCTGCGGCTTTTTTCATATATAGGCTTGTCGTCTCATCTAATCTCTCGAGTTCGCACCATATAGCTAGGGGTTTTCTCTTCTGGCCACTCGGTCTATATGGGTTTATCTTTAAAAACAACTTTTGTACTTGTAATATTCAAGTAAAATTGTTTTTAACAATCGTTTCCCGAGCTGATAAATGGCCTGTATCAGCTTTTTTTGGTCTTTGAAAATCTTTCTTGGATTCCAGCAGCATGTGATACTAAGCATGTTCTCGATATATTTTGGGTTAGAAATTGTCTCATTCGGGCAAAATTCTATGATCTTTCCTTATTAACGTTGCTATTATTTTGGTGCCCGTAGATTTTAAGCTACATCTTCATTATGAATAGGTCTATAGATATGTTATGGTTGTTTCTCACTGAGAGGTCCTAAAATTCTCTCTCTATACTGCCTATCCTTCATCCACCATGGGTACTTTTCATCATTAGGTGTAATATTTATAGTCTTATATAGTGCATTTTATCGTATCTTGTGGGGTTGCCTTGGACCATTCTGTGGTCATATAAAGTTGATTCGTTAGGTAAATTATTCTCAATTATTTTTATTGAATGGTTCGCAGCTACTATCTACGGTCCAATGTTAGATTTCATATGGATATGGCTTGCCGAATTTGAGAGCCAGATTAAGATTTAAAAAAGTCACCGCATTATATGTACTTAGATCCTTTTTTCATGTTACGTGTGCGATTTCTGTCTCAATTGGCTTCTTTCTATCTATTATTCAGCATCTATTTTCTGGGAGCTCTGGTTCGATGATGAGGTTCTGATTAAATATGCCGCCTATTCTATATGATTTTTATTGTATAGTAAGGTTGATATCTATCTCGCAGCGTAAACTGAGAGATTATTCATGATTAATTTTAAAGTCAGAGTTAATTAGTTATCTGGCATTGAATTTGATTGGCTTTAACGTATATATTGCGTTCCACGATTCCACTCACCCTTCTTTCCTCTACGCTTGGATATTTTGGAATATCAAGTGAAGAATCTTTCCGTCTATTTTTTCATTTATTCCTTGGAAAGGAGTCTCGTATTTTCTGTCTGTCAATAATCCTTCATGGTGTTCTGCAAATGCGTTGATGCAACAGCATGTCTAGGATACTCTTCCACGGGATGCTTATCAGCTCATTCCATCTTTCTTTTTTGTTCTTTATTTAGTTCCTTTTGTCGCCTGTTTGTGTCTGTTTTTCTGTCTATAATATACATTTGATAGCTCGATAATGCTGATTATGGTTTTTTATTGCTATCCTCATTTGTGATTTAATTACCTGTACAACATGTAGGCTTTATCTTTATTTCTCATCTCCTACTATACATGTTACCATTTGCTTATATGGGATGCTCAGATTAGCCTACCACGCTTGTCCTTTCAATACTTTTATACTTAGTTTTTGCGGTCAAAGCAATGTCCCAGAGACTTGGAGCTTTGTTGATAGTAAGCTCAACATTCCTTTTACTTGTACTCAGTGATCTGCCATCCTGCTGCAATAGATTCTTATCCATGAGAGAGAGCGCTCCACATAAGTTCAATACGCTGAATTGGGTTTTCGGTATAAACATAATTTCCTAAGCGCGCGTTCAGGTTTACACTAAAGGCCTTGCTACTCCTCCTCATTTTCTGATCTCGCATCCTTTAAGCTCTTAGGTATAATATCTCCTTAGAAATCTCTTTGCACACTTCTTTTCCACTTAGCCTTTCATCTTCTGAATTCAATTTCTACCTATAATATTTCTGCTATTGAGAATCTTTTGAATCTCTTCGTATTGCTCCATATTATCATTGTACCGACACATGCACAGGAATTTCACTCTTCGGTGAATCATACGATATATTTGTAGAATCAATCTCTTTCTTTATCTTATTCTCTAGCCCTCTCACTCTCCCACTCACTCTTTGTGCAGTTCCTTTTGGATTTGTTTTGTAACATACTTTCCATATCGTTTCTTTTTTATTCGTTAGTTATTGAAAAAGTCCATCTAGGTATCGTTCAGTATGAGTCTTCTCAATTATTGCTAATTCTTTCTCGCAGCGCGCTTTCTGCCATTCAGAATAACTCAACATGACCATATTGTTGGCAGCTTCTTTCTGATCCTTTCCTCATATGTTTTGGAAAGACAGTCGATACCTGTTACTTCGCATGGTCAAGGTTAGGAACTGACTGGACTTTGCTGTAGACCTTTGCATGTGGCGTTTAAAATCATTTATGTCTAGTTTCTAACATATCTGCTATATTGCATCTGCGAAGGGACGTCTATTTTTATACCCTTACTTATGGCGCTTTGTTCTCCTCTTGCGAGCGTCCCGGTCGCTGTATGGGAATTCATCTATTTTTTTATTCCTGTCTATATCCTTCCTAGGTAACCTTTTCCGCTCCTTCCTGCCTCGAGCATCAACTCTACTTTGTAATTGTTTCGCTTAACCGAGTCTTCCCTCCTTTTCTCAATCTTCATGAATACTTCGGGTTCGCTTTCTATCCACTGTTTATTTCACATCTTTTCTACTCAGTCTTCGCAATCTCTCTTCTCTGTATACAAGACAGTTCTTCTTGCATTCAAAGAGTTCTGAATCCAAGCAGGGCATCTACTTCACTATATTCATCGGCTCTTTATCAGTTCCTACAGATATTCACACTAGAGCATATTACATACTTTATAAGTTAAGGTATAGCTTTACTAACCTACCATTTATTGTTCCAACTACTAGTTTAAATATGTCATCGTAAATTGTCGTATAAAGAGATAATAAATCTCTTCCTCTAAAATATGGTTTAAAAATATTAAACAATTTTATCTTATTTTAGCTTTCTTAGGCCTAGGCCAGGTGATTATAGTATATGAAGTTATAAGGTAAGCCCTTTAAACTGTAGTTCTGTGTATCTGTATAATACCTATTTATTGTGATATTTAAATTATTCTTTTACTAAATAAAGTAAGCAATTAATGAATTATTTATGTCTTGGTTTTGTATTAAGATACAAGAGTAAAGTCTATCTGATCAGATAATCCAAATAAATACCCAGACATGCATGAAAAATCAGTTATAAACTCTTAACTTTTATATGTTTAGCTATCTATTTGTGGTTAGGTCTTACATTCATATTAATATGTATTCTACTAAATATTATATTATTATTCTATCTAATTTATCAGTTGACTGTTAGTTATTATTATTCATGTCATGCAGTAGGTTCGTTATCTTAAACATCACCGATCTTTAGATTGTTGTTTAACTAAATTTCACTATTCAAAATACTTCAAATTATTATTATATTAAAATTTGGACGGACTGCAAAAATTAACTTCAACCTCACTCACTGTGGTCACTGTCCTGGCCACTATATAATGAATATATATAGTATATTATATATATTTATTTATTTTTCATTTTTTTCCGGCAGAATTGAAATATATATGTTCTTTTATATTATATACATATATATATAAAAATATTTATATTTTTTATATTTTTAATTTATAATATAATATATATAAGAAAACTCCCATGTTAGTTAAAGTAATATATTTCAAATACGTCTTATTTGGTCAAAAATATAAACATTATCTTTTAGTATATATTTTATTTTATGGTTAAGATTTGCTTTTTATATCGGGATAGTAGTATGTAGTATGCTTATTAGTATATTTATATATATCATGTTAATTATATTTGTAGTCTTGGAGTTAGTGTTTAGGTTGTATATAT
This sequence comes from Trachelipus rathkii, assembly GCA_015478945.1. Classification (NCBI taxonomy): domain Eukaryota; kingdom Metazoa; phylum Arthropoda; class Malacostraca; order Isopoda; family Trachelipodidae; genus Trachelipus; species Trachelipus rathkii. The sequence continues at coordinate 30,992 of JABUQX010047535.1, read as the reverse complement.
TATATTTGTTATAAGATATATATATATATAGTTGTTACGTATACATTTAGTTATTTATGTGTGGTGTGTATTATATATATATTTTTTTTTTATGGTATTTATTTTAGTAGGCATATATATATATTTTTATGATTAATAATTAATAATAATAATAATAATAATAATAATAATATTAATAATAATATTAATAATATCATTTTATATATTTATTAGATCATAATAATAATTTATATATTAAAATAATATATTATATAATATATGAATAATATATAATTTAATATATAATATGTTGTATTTAAAAAGCATTTTATTATAGTTTTCTGTGACGTTAAGTTCTTTTGAACTAGGGTTAAGAAATTTACTTAAATTTTTTGCCTTTATTATCTTATTTTTACATGTGTATTTAAGATGAAATTCTATAATATATCAAATAATGTGGTTCTCATCGATTACGAGAATTTTGGAGAGATCGATTGCTGTAGTTTTTATGTGTATTAATTGTCATCACTTTTTTCTTGTCGTTTTTGTTGTTGTCAGAGTTTGAGTGGTTGGGAGAGATGGGAGAGGTATTATATATTGTAATGATATATGATGTATATGGGCTCGCGAATTGATTTCCGACAAATTTTGAATTACCGTGGGCATGTTCGGGGTATACTTTTTCAACAATTATATTTTCATTTAAACATTGATCTAAAATGTAAATTAACTTGCTATCTTCATAGAATTAGTAAATATGTATATATTTGCTTATAATATATTTTATTTATTATGATTTTATGTTTATCATAAGTTTACAAATGTATTATTTTATAGTTTTATCTATAGGTGTTATTGTTATATTTATAACTATATTTTTTTATATATATTATATCTTATTCTGGTTGTATGTATGTAAGGATGATTACCTACTCTTATAGAAGCGTGATATATCTTATATATGTTGTTTGTGATATGACTTTTACTGAATCGACAATTGAGATTTAATTTTGTATTATAGGAAAAGGTATAGTATTGGTATCTATATCTATATATATATTTTATTTAACTTATATATTTATTATTACAAGAGGTATGGGCAGTGGCATTCGGGTGCGTTGCGTTACATACTAATTCGTTTAAAATAATTTGTTGTAATCTTTTTGTCGTGGTTTAACTTTTTTAAAACGCTCGTGGGTTCGTTTAATTTGATTTCGGCAAAAGAGAGTAACGGACATTGAGTTCTCGAGTTACAGTTGCGTGGGTGTTGAACAACGTTAACTTGGTTTCTGTTTTATACATGAAAATTTTTTCGCCCTACCTCCGTTGTAACCGTACTGGATTCCACACTTTATCTCTAGTTTTTATTATTTAGTATTATTTTTCTGTTTGGATCTTAGAAATAAAAGCAACTGTTTTTTTGGGGGGGAAAGGGAAATGAAAGTAACTGTGTTTTTTTTTCTGCTTAACGTTATGTATTCGAATATAGCGTCTTCCTCTCAATGCGTCAATAATGTGTTTATTCTTACACTGTGGTACGAGTCACGTTTAAGTAGGTTAACATGTCTTGTTTTATGCTTTATGTTGCTTGCATTTCTTTTTACGAGTGAGAGAGTTGAGGTTATATATATATGATTGTTTGAATGGGCTGCATTTCCAGAGGATCTTGGCGCAGTAGGTATTAGATGACGAGCATTGAGAGATTTTGTGTTCTTTGGGTCGTCGCGGTGTACTTTTCGTAACTCTGGGTTGCTTTCTTTTTTGTTTGACTTATGTGAAAAATATATTTATAGTAAGTAGGTTTTTTTGTATCCGCTAAGTATGTTCGCGTTTCTGTAAATCTTATTAAACAAACTCGGATAGCGATATATTAGAGAACGTCTTGTAAGTTGGCTATCGGGGGCGAGTTGATGTGTTGTAGCGAAATAAGGGTATTACTATGAAGTATATGGGCTTGGAAGAACTTCTTCGTTCCTACTTGAGTTACGAGAACTAATTTTCGGCTCGGTTGAATCAATTTGCGAGGAGATGTTACTGTTCGACTGACGATATAGCGTTGTCTTATCACTATAAAGGAAGTGTGATCTACCCTGTTCTGATTCTTTCCTTCCCGATGATATAAATTTTGCCCTCTGGCCGTAATATAACTTCCTCTGCAATGTAGTTTTGATATAGCTTTTTTTAAATTTCGTGGCCTCCTTTCTCTTATGTCCGTTGTTCGTCGACGTTCTGTTGCCACACTCCTTCCTGTTAAAAGGCTGATATCTCTTTGGTCTTCTTTCTTGTTCTATTCTAATTCCGACCTTCCTGGACGATTTTCCGCTCCCCTCTATCCTTGCTTCTATGTTTTCTCTTCTTATAGGTGTCCCAATTGTTCTTTCTATACTGTTCAATTTATCTTACAATTTTGATTTCGTGGTATCATGATGTATAATCTGAGATTTATGAACGTTCCGAAGGCCATTATTGTTGGTCCCAGATTGGCATTTACCTTTCTTCGTTGTTTGGATAGGATCGTTGTCTTTATTTGAAACTTGTGCGCCTGTTCCTCTTGTTTCAATCTCTTCTACTTTCTACCCATGCCCTTAAACTTATAGTACTTTCCCCTTCAATGTTTCTTATCTACGCTGTGCGTTCTTTCTTATTTTTCTTAATTCTTTGTTCCTAATTCACAAAATATAGTAGCTGTTTCCATGGGCTGTGTACATGGGGGGGGGGGCATGGGGGACTACTGTGTCCCATCCCTTTTTTCCTAAATTCTTGTGCTGAAATAAAGAAATAAAATAAACCTTTTAATTGTTGGTAAGAAAAACGTAAAAAGTATACATTTTTTTTTTACATTCAATCGATAGATATGATGAATATTATATAATACGAATTCATCTAATTGTTTATTAATATTTTTGATCTTCATCTTTTTCTTCAGATGTTTTATGTTGTTTTTTTTTTCGTTTCCTATATGTGGTCGTGAAAATTAACGTAGCTGTGCAAATATCTCCTTTGCCGTCAAAGCCAACATTTTATTATCTATTATTATATAATATTTATTATTTATATATATATATTATTATATGTATCTATTATATATTTTATATATTACTTATAATATTATTCTATAATTTATTTCTATTTAGTTATTATTAGTTTATATTAAATTTTTTTTCATTATGAATTTATATATTATATTTATTCTCAATTAATTATATTATCTAATAATTTATTTCTATACATATATTATATATATATATATTATTTTATTAATATTATAATTAGATATTATATATTTTATTATTATTATATTATATTATATTATTATGTATATATATTATATATTATTATTAATATACTATTATATTATATTTTATATTATTATACTAATATATTATATATAGGTTTTGTATAATATTATTATATTAGAGTTATGTAATGATATGTAATATTATATTATATATTTTGTTTTGTTTTTGTTTATTAATTTATATTTTTGGGTTTTTTTTATGGTATATATATTGGAGGGTATTATATTGTTATTTCGGAGTTGTTATCATAGTATATATGATGTAGATTATTGATAATGTCTAGTAGTATTATAGGTGTTTTTATATTATATTAGTATATTATAGGTATATTGTATGTATAACAGGATATTATATATGAGTAGTGATATTGTGTGGTATAGTATATTGTATATTAATGATCATGAGTATAATGTTATGTTATGTCATGCAATGTTCATGTCAATGTCATGAATATAGGTAAGTAGATAATAATAAGATATAATTAATGAATTACGAATTATAAAGATATATAGAAATTTTAGTTAGTTATTATTTGTTGTTTTTTATTTGAGCTATACAAAAAATTTCTATGTTTATATTCTTATCTCGCCCAGTATATATGATAGTTATTTTATTACATATTTTATTATTTATACTTATATTACGATAATTATATTGTATATATATATGTATATATATAATATAATATATATATTTATAGATATATTATATTATATAATATATATATAATATAAATATATAATATATAATATATATATAGATATATATATATATATATTATAGTATATATATATATATATAATAATATCTTTTTAATATAGGTATATATATTATATTATTACTTTTATTGGGTCATATATAGTCGGATATTCTAAATCTTTTTATATACTATTCTAGACTTTATATTTTTGGGTGAGATTAGTCGCTCATAGGTCCGTTTGTCCTCTCTTGTGGCTAAGTATTGAAGTTCCAGCATTACTGGATGTGTATAGATTTTTCACTCTATTTATCTTTCTAACTGATCGACCTATTTTCGCCTTAAAGCTTAGTATTCTCTAATTCTAAAATTCTTAATAAAATCTCTCCTTAACTCTCATTTTCCTGATCGATGGTTATAGGAATCTTTATTCCCCTCTTTCTAGATCGTCATCGTATTGTGCGTGTGTTTTCGATGTTCGTAGAGGCATACGTTGGTTTGAGTATCGCTTTCTATCTCTACTGATCTGAGCGGTCTGTCTGCCCTTGAGAGAGCGAGGAGTCTATGTGGTAGTCTGGACGTGTCTGACATATTGCTAAAGCTTGGGGTGAGTCGAGGTAATTTGGCTATTATTGCGGTCCGCTACTACTCTAAGTTGGGCTATCTTTCGCTGTTGATTTCGTTCCCTGTTGCTTGCGCTTACTCTTCGTCTGTTTTCTTTTTGCAGGTGGGTCGCATTTTCATGCTCTCTGTTGATGGTGTTTGCGGATGATTCTCGTCCCGCCGGTCTGTGGTAATTTGTGTTTCCTCTTAGTGTTCTGTTTTTACTTCTCCAACTTTTATTTCCGCCTTGTTGCATTTGCGATACGAGGTCTTCTTATGCTGTCACTTTCATACGCTTGTTCACTCTGGCTTCCGAAGACTCGAGACTGCTCCTCTGAGCTTCTCACTCCATGTCAATTTCTCCCGGCGTTGTTTGTATCTAGAGTTGCCGGTGTCTCGTCAGCATTTGGGCTTGCGTTAGTTCAATGCGTTATGCCGGGACTTTGGTCGGTTGAGTTACTCAGTGGGGAACGTTAAGTCTTGTGAAGTTTTTCATTTCAGCATCTTAGATATATATACTTCAACCTTCTTCAATATTATTGCGTCCTCGCTAAGATTACCTCTCAAACTTGTCTCTATCCCTGTGTTTTGACCGGCTCTAATGTCTTTCTCCATTTTAAACATGGTTTTTACATATAACTCATTTCTTGTATCCTTATTAACAATGATTATAGTCGAATTGTCTTTGTCAGTTTACTCTTCATAATCATCATTTTGGTTTGCTAATTAGGCTTTTCTTAAATTAATAGCTGGGAATTTCATGTTTTCAGTTATTAGTGTGTGTTTTTTGTTTCATTCTTGGACTCAGATGATCGCCCAGCGATATATTAAGGTTTCTTTATTCGCCCCTGTTATGGTAAATAAATTAGAAGGAGAGGGAGTAAAAGAGTATAACAAGGATCTGTGTCCTCCTTGTACATTGTGTGGATGGCAGTCAGGTTACCTCCTTATTATAGAGTTTTAAGCGGGTAGGCCTTATTATTGTATTTAGGCGTATATCAGAGCTGTCTTCGATTCACTTTCGAGTCGTTTCGTTTTCCCCTTCTTGTGTTGCTCTGCTCCGTGACGTTTGTTGCCCTATCTCTTTTCTATAGGTATTTACATACGGCAGGTTAGCCTCTAGGAGAAATTTGACCTCTTCGCATTCTCTTCCAGCATTACTTTTTTCGCGTTCGCCTCTCTGTTAATGCACAAGAGGTGCCTGTTTTACTCTATCTATGAAAAAATTTTGTGGTTTTGAATATGTTGATGTACTTCAATGGAATCACTTCTGTTTCGTGGTATCCTATTTTTTTTTTTTTCTTTTTTTTTTCCTTCTTTCCCAGCCAACATCTGTTTTTAGCAGCCTATTATTCTGTTCTTTACAGTGTTCAAAGATTAAATTTATTTAAGTCTAGTAAGCACTTATATAAAAAAAAACTATATGTTAATATTTGGTTTATGGTTTGTATAATTTTATTATATTAATTTTATTTTAATTAATTTATTTTATTTTTAATTATTAATGTATTTATATTTGTTAATTTTATATTATTTATTATATTTATTTATTTATTATTATTTATTATTGATTATTTATTTATTTTATTATTTTTTATTTTTAATTATTATTTATTTAATATATTATTATTTTTTCTATATCATTTTTCTTTAAATTGTAATAAATGACAATCGAACACATTTGTAAATTCGACTTATTTGAAATATCAATGGTGACAGATTTATTTGTGATTGGAAGGGACCGGTGTTAAGCGGTGTAACGATTAGATATACGTTAAACTGCTTTACATCTTTACCGAAAACGCTTTAATTGTATTACACGCCGTTAATTTTTTTGTGTTAACGATTTAATGAATTAACGGCGCTTAACTTTTCTCTTTATTTAACGGTGCCTTCACCTTTTTGTTATAATATTATTATAGTTATTATCTAATATATTATATTATTATATTTTATATATACTAATATTATACTATTTATATTATATATTTATTATATTTTTTATATTGATTATATTATATTATTTATTATTAATATTATTATTATATATTATTATGTATATATTATTATTTTATTTATATTATATAAAGTATATTTATATATATATTAATTATATATTATTATTATTTTATTATATAATATTATTTAATATTATTATTAGTGGAAGTATGTATTATTCAATACAGGAGGTACGTGGGGTGATAGTATAGTATTTTTGTTATTTTGGTTTATTTTTTGTGAATCATTATGTTATATTTTTTTTTACTAGTGGTACTGAGTCGGTAATATATATATTGTACGTATTAAGTTATATATTAATATATATATTGTGGTTTAATTTTATCTTATTATTATGTTTATTTGGTACTGTGATTGTGAGATTATATGAGTAATGTGGTTTGCTATTGAGTAGTTTATATAGTAGTTTTATGTCTATATTTTATGATTAGATCATTAGTTATATTTAGTTTATATATTTTATATTTATATATTATTGTATGACTGTTATTTTGTATATATAGTTAGTTTTAGTAGGCTTTAGTATTTTGAGCGGTTTTTGTGATGTTGAGTGAGGTGTGTTTGGGTTATTGATATATGTGTGTTGTTATGGTGAAAAGATGAATAAAGTAATATAGGATATTTTATAAAAAAGGGATTGAGGATATCTTGTATTTCTACATCGTGTGTCAGGTCATCTCCGGCATGTCAATAATTAACTCTGGAGGCTTCGCTGCCGCTGGATATATGATGATGGTATTATGATTATAGGTATATTTTTATGTGGTTTATACGTAGTTGGGTTGATACCTTATGTTCAGGTTTTAGGCCTAATATTGACTATATTATTATTTCATAGGCTAGTATCTTGTATTATTGATAGTTATATTTATGATTATTAATATTATAAATATATTAGAGTATTTGAATATATACCTATCAAGTCATTATTTAACAAAAAATTATTGATATTTTTAATTGAGTATTCAAATTACCTGCGAGGCTAATTTATTTTATATAATATATATTTGATATATATCTAATATTATCTAATAATCTTCGATTTTTCATATATTTTTTCTTTTATTATCGCACTATATTGTTTTTATCATATATATATTCATTATGATTTCATTATTATTTATAATTAATTACATAATACGTATTTATGGGGGGCCAGGGGGGCCATGCCCCCTCCCCCGAAAATCGGATGATCACCAAAAAATTTTTTTTGAGTATCATATTGCCGTTAATTATATAATCAAGTGGTGCAGAGTTATACATTAATGTTTATATCATTCCGCGCGGTCAGAATCAAATACTCGTATAAGTCATAGTTAATAACTAAACTTGAAACCATCAGAGAAAATTGCAAGCATAAGAATTTTAGTCTGGAGTTTTATTGAAGAATGTCTGTAAGCGCATGGTCTTGATATCTGAAACTTGAGTATTTGGAAATTGTTGTCCTAGAGCATTAACAATCTGCGCAGGAGAAATACATGACCCAACATTCTGGACTCTTCCTTAGCTGATTAACGTAGTATTTTACTGATACGCAAACTGATCATTTTTATACATTTTTTGCTCTTCTTTTCTAAATGAATTTACATCTGATTTTTTAATTTTCCTTCGTTCATGTCATCATCTAATTATATATTGTTTGCCATAGTGAAATATGTATAATAGGAATTGGGAAATACTTTTAATTTCAGTGTTTAAAGAAGATCTCGAAGTCCCAATATTGAAGATAATATTTTGTTAAAAGCAGATATGGGATTTATGGATAGTTTGTATAAGTGTGCATCACATGCTACAGTGTTCGCTTTTCCTCATTAATATGCAATAGGTAATTGGTAAAGTTCTTGTTCGCTAGTCTAACAATTCTTCGAAATGATTTTTTTATCATCTTGTTTGCATAAATAGTCTTTTGGCAAATTTTTAGCAAGATCCTACTACTAAAAACTTTATGCAAGGATGGATAGTATATACATCATTAAAATATATAAGTTACTTCGAAAAACCTAACGTTGTATTGAATACTTAGTCTTCTATTTCTGATAGAGTTTGGGGAAAGAGGCGGTATGGTGGCCTTGCCTCTAGCTGTACACTTGTTTTACATTTCGAAATGAGTTGAAGAGAAATGAATTCGAAGTATTGTTAGCTTTGTCGTGACTTCGCTTCACTCATTCATTTTTCTGCCATTTATATATTGAGGCAATTTTGATGTAGAGGGTATGAAGTGTTTTAGAATTCATTTTATAGAGATTTGTCGAATTTTTTTTTTTTAGAGAATTTATTCGGATATTTTGTTGCTATCTTTTTATTAGCAGAATATATAGGTTTATATAGATATATATTTTATTTATATATATTATGTGTAAAGGTAATAATTATTATATAGTAATTATTTTCGTCGTATGTTTTTGTTATGGATTGGATTATAAGAGTCTGTATTTGGTGTCAGGTGTATTATCTTAGTATGGTTAGTGTATTTTTTTATACTATTACGAACGATCGTGTATTGGCCCCACCCGAAAAGAATTTTCTGGATACGCCATCTGTAATATTATTATATGCTAATTACTAATATTTATTATATAGTAGATAGTCAGGGGTTTATATTTAGTGTTTTTCAAAATGACTATAGATATATATATAGTTTTATTCAGTTTTTAATTTTAAGATCAATGAAATGTAGGTACATTGGGATTTATTTACCATAAAGTAGAAAAATGACAACGGATATATTATATTGGTCTATTTATGTTATTATTATTTTGGTGTATTTTATGCGTATGATTTAGTTTTTTGTGGTGAAACCACAGCACGTGTATGTGCTTTTATTATGCATTCGTGCTATTCGTATTCGTATTCAATATTCGTATGTTGCCTACGTTACGTATGTAGCTAGGTTTATATTATATCTGATGTGATTATCTGGTAGGTAGGAATAGGAGGGGTTAATAGTATTTAGTACGGTTAGAGTTATTCTATGATTTTTAATACGTCATTTATTTATATTTTGGGGATATTACTTGAACCTGGGTATATAATATAAATAGTATATTATATATATATATATATATATAATATATATATCTATATAATAAGTCATAGTGTTTTTCCGTGGTTTTTATAGGACTTTAATGGTATAACTTAGATTTATCTGTGTGCCCCAGAATTTTGGCTCAATGATGACCCACTAAGATACGCTAGGTCAACGTATTTAACTTAAGATGATATCGTTGAAGCGATGAAGTGTTATAGCGTGGGAGACGCTCGATGAGTTGTATTGGGGAGAATTCTTTAGGAACTTGAGTTGACCATGATGATGATATTAGGTTATTTATAATTGAGTGTAAATTTCTGGCCAAATTGCAAGGTAAATAGGAAATGATCCTTAGATGTCTCGAATATGGCAATTCTTGAGGCGCGTAAATTGTGCGAGACATGTCTTAGCTGATCAAGCTGACAGTGAACAAAGAGTTTAAGCACCAAAATCTGTTTTAAGTCATGTGGGTTATATCATTTTGAGAGCAGAGATTTTTTACCATGAGAGAGCGAGCGAGTATTTGTTGAAAGATGGAGCCGACTGCTATTGTGAGCACAAAGAAGAAATATCGTGTTTGGTGGATATTATGATGAGATATAGAGAGATAAGCAGTCAATGAAAAGCGTAAGATGTTGTTTTATAATATTACAGGGAGTATATAAGTGAGAGATGATTATGTAAACTATAGGAAAGAATTAAGAAATGACCTTAACCAGTTCAAGTAAGAAAGGCAAGAGAGAGAAAGGATAATTAATTTAGCAAGGATATGGGTCCAATAGTAGTATAACCTGAAGAACGTTTGGAGCTTTTTATAGTAAGTTCTAAAAGTAAGAAAAGGTGACAGATTGTGGTGTTGGTTGCCAATTATAAAGAGTTGGAGTGAAGGCAATTTAGTGAGTTCAGAGAGAGTGTTTCGGGCAATTTGGGCATGTTAAAATTGCTTTATCAGTTGCTACAGTTGTTGTTTCTGTTAAGAGAGGAAAGATTTGAATGAGTATAATGGTGGATGATCTGAAATAGTGTTCTTTGTAATGCTATGTAACGTAAAGTAGAGACTTACAGCAAGTTTACTGTTGACATTTTGATACGTGGTAATATAGATGATGATAACATGTGTATGTAGATGGATGTCATTGAGATTTGTCTGCAAGTTAAAGCTCTGCTAGGCTCTGTAGGTGGTGTTGAGTACTGATTAAGGAGGATTCTGAAGGAGTGTTCGTATCTGTACATTCGTGTGCAGAAGTCAACTTTGTTATATGGTGTAATTTTTCAACGAATCATATCAGTATCATTTTCCTTTAGGCCGAGCTTATCCTGAGATGGAGCGGGATAGAAACAGTGGCGACATATTTGAAGAATAGACTCACTTCCTTTACTTGTTTGTGTGATTTCGGTTTTGCGTGTGGTACTGGCCTTCCGTTAAGTAGTTTCATTTAAGATTTGGAAATATTATATGGGTGCTCCGGGTCCCTGGGCTGGGGCTGTGGTGGTCCAGGTTTCGCTTAACATCGCTGGTCGTAAGGTTCTGAAAAGTTAACGAAAGGTCATTATAGAGGAAATATCTATGTAAGATAACCAGGTATTGTGATGCTCCAGCATCGGTTTGAAAAGGGTTAAGTCGATCGGGTCCAGACATACTTTTATGATTGTATGGGAGATACAGAGACTGTTGATACTGCATGGATTACCGGGGAGATCCATTGATATTGACTATGATATTAGTGTTGGCAGCTTTTATGCAAGAGGCTTTGTGATAAGGTCTTGCCCAACGCAACAATATATAGTGCTGATGAAGAACGTTTATTGTGCATGGTTGTTGGTATATTGTGTGGAGTGGTTATATTATGGGGGTTGAAATTTTATAAGAGTGTTTTGCGAAACAAGAAAACACACTGTGAAACATACTATAAATGTGCAAATATAACATCTATTCGGGAATAGGGAAGAGTGGTGTCCCTCACACTGGTTTTCAGTTGCTGTGTTGGTTATGGGGGCGTCCGCATCTGATTGTTGTCTTCCTTCGATTAATGTAATTTGATGGTAGTTTGACCATGCAGGACTTTAAATGGTCATAGGTGTTTTCTAAGTTGCAAGATGATACTATAATTTTGGTAGAGTTGGCAGTTAGGAAATAGTGAATGGGGAAGTTGCTTAATAAGTACATGATGGTGCGCAAAATGATCTTTTTTCGAATAATTCTTTCTTTCTTTCTTACAAGTTGTGTTGGGCATATATGTATATTTTAAGAATGGAATAGTTTATAGTTGCTTAAGGTCTTCACCTATCTGTGTTGTACCAATGGACAAAAGTTTGTTAACTACGAGTAATGAATGGGGGATTGGCCTTGATTCTCTGGGGAGCTTTCATATTGAGAGAAGATTTAGTGTGTGATTATAAGTCATTGTGTTGTCTGTAGTATAATGTGCGAAAAGTAGCGTTATATCATTTGCTTGGAAGCTTAGAAATAGAGCAAGACATTAAGACCATTAAGACATTAAGACATTAAAGAACAGTAAGGACAGTAAGTAAGTTCTTTACAGTTTCGCTGAGTCGTTCTTTGCGCAGAACCTATGTTCCGTCTCGACCCTGTCAAGTCTCGCAGCTTAACCGAGATACAGCCGCTCATCGTCTTTTTTCATGCAAAGTGCGGACAAAGCACCCTCCATGGGGCTTGTCAAATTTATATCGATGTAGTTTACTAGCGAGTTAATAATCACCAAACCACAATTGCCTTATGTCTGATTTTGGCTCATTTAGTCAAAATTTATATTGTGATTATGAATATATTATACTATATATTTGAGCCATTTCTTATATACGTATATCCGTATTACGTATAGGGCCTAGTTGAGTACTAATAGGGTTAGCGCTTGAGTTAGTATAATCCTATAATGTATATAGTCTTATATATGATTCCAGTACTCATCTGGATGAGTTTGTCCCTTTCTGAGTCTACCTATCTCGAGCTAGTCGCTTAATAACCTAAGCTTGTTGTATTTGGTTCATGCCATGCTATGCCCTAAACATTTAAAGTAAGCTACTGCGATAATCCTGTAAAAGAGGCTCCCACATCGTTTGCTTGTGTTGCTCCTCTAAATAATATTTATATCTTGTTACCCAACCATCCCCAACTTATACCTATCCAACCCTTTCTAAAGGTTTGCAATCGATGTTCAACAGCCTCAACCTAACTGCTCTTCGTTCCTGTTGGCAGCATGTGCATGTTCTAACAACTTTAACAACCCTATTACTTCGAAATGCATGCTTGTACTTATAGTCAGAGATGGATTATCTTTCTTCTTAATTGTTCTTATCTACCTGTCCTCCTTGTGTCACTCTTGTCGCCCATCGCTGTCTTAACTATGAAAAACTGTTGTTAACTTCTGGTCTCCCTGTTTTATTATCCATTGGAGTGGAGGAATTGTTTTGGTAAGACTTTGTATTTCCATATCGTCCCCTCGTGTGGAGGAAAATCGCCTTTCTATAAGTCAAACATTCCATGTTTTCCTACATTGGGTCTCTCTTCAGCCGTGTCCGTTCTTCTCATAGCTCTTACCCTTCTAAAACCCAGAGATCATTTCGGTCTTCTGTTTTGCCACTATGTCCCCTTGCAAGCTGTGGGCTCTATGCTATAATCTATGGCAGTCTGCTTTTCTGTAAATAAGTACCGCGGATCTCCAAACTTGGGTCATTCAAACTCTTATTTATTGTTGTTATACATTAGCTATTTACACAATTTCTACTATTTAGTGAACTTTCCTGCTCTGTGGTAAACATACAAGTTTGGTCGATTTAATTATAAGAACATAAGAATCATAAGAAAGTATGGACAGTAAGAATGCCTACTCTGTCTTTATCTGGTGGGATCTTCGAGTGAAGCGTCTCCATTTCCTAGAGGTCCATCGCTAACCTCTATAAGACCAGTTGCCTTCACTTGCTTATAATGCGTCTTAGATAGCACTTCGGCCTTAGCGGCTGTCCAAAATTCTCTGTAACCCTTCAAGATCCTATATCCTAATTTGTGCTTAGTCAATGATAAAAAGATATTGATATCTAGTGTTTATCCTGTTTCCTCAAACCATCACATGCCTTAATAAACTAAGTTATGGTACACATGCCGTAAGCTAAACCACTCTATCTTTTTTGTGAGTAACTAGCTATTAGCCTACAAAACCATAGTTCTCCCTACCTTTTTTTTGGGCTCGCGTTCTAAAAGTAGTTATGCTCGACCTGTGTATACTTTTCTCATACCCATCCATATACCCTATATCTTGCAACCCTTTCTTTAAACTGGTTGCAATTCGTTGCATCATCTCCTAATTGCCATATCTCTCCTTGCATAAATCTATTTTTCTCAAAGTATGTCTAAGCATTGCGCATTGCTTGAAGTGTCATATCGCCTTGGCTTTGTTGGTTTCATCTTTCTTCTTCATGCACTTTCATTATACCGTGGCTACAGAATGGCAGGCATTTGCTTCTAACTTCATTCTTCACGATTCCGATCCCTTTGTCTCTCATCCATGGTCTACTAAAATGAATTTATTTGTCTCAGTATTATCAATCCCATTTACGATTGTAGTTTAATCTTAATTTTGTAGACTTGTGTATCATGTCCCCTCTTGAGAAATCGCCTTTCTACAAAACATTCCTAACCTCTTCAGCCTCTCCTCTTTATTAATCTTTCTCTAAAACCCGTAGAGTAGCGGGCTTTTAGTTGCCTACGTGGCTATTCTGCTCTCTCTTCTGCCATTATCTTTAGTCCCTTTCTTCTTTAATGTAAGGGGGCTCCAACTGAACGTGCACAATACTCTTAATGGCATTGGTCACTATGACAAGGCTTCCATTATTTATGTATCTCATTTTTACGTTAGTCTAGCTCCGTTCCTTGCTCTTTTAATACATACGACTTCGTGCGGGCAGTTTTCATTCTACTGCCCTTGAGCTATCTCTTTATTATGTCTTTTTCATTTCTTAGGCTTCTTTGATAACATCTCTTGATGAGCTACTTTCACAAATTACTGGATGTGCGGATAATCACACCTAAATCCTTTTTGGTGCTCTGGTCACCCACGCTCTCCTGCCTCGCTTCTTACCCCAATTCATATTCATCCAGTTTTCATACAACTCTTCTTTTGAGCTAACGTCTTTTACGGGTATAGGAAGCTCATTACAGTTCTTTTTTGTACGTATTTAATAATATCAATCTTGTCCCCACTGCTAGTGGCTGTTTGACTGCTGGTCTATCTGCCCACCCAAGAAGTTATCAAGATCATTTTGAATCTTATACATCCCTCACGTACCTTTTTCCCGTAACTGAGGTGGCCGTGATGTCTTTGAGTTATGGGAAGTCATGGGCACATCTTAGTAGGCTACGTATGTTTGCATTTAAGTCCCTGGTCTTAATACTCATTTATATATTTAGAAACATACAGGTCGGCCGTTTTCTAGTCATCTTCCTGTTTTTTGTGTTTGACCCTGGGACAACCACTCTGTTCTTCACGTATCTTCCTGCATGCATGCACTTTATATGTTTTGCCATTCTTTTTTTTTCAGTGTACCACTATGGGTCGCTTGCTGTGGCCTTTATTGCTTCTTTTCCTTTTCTGCTGTTTTCTCTATTTGCTCGAGCTAACTACACTTTTCTTTAATCAATTCTATGTTCTACCCGACTCCATCCTATACTGCTTGCACTAATCTGCTTCCATCAGCCTTATGTGGGGAAACCTTATCAAAAGCTTTGCTAAAGTCAAATATATAATATCTCAACTGGATCTCCTCAGGCAATGCAGTCAGTAAAGTATTCCATAAATTCTAAAAGGTTTGTCTGAATGTCTTTAATATCTTAATACACTGCGTGCTGGGAGCATACAATAAACTGTTTATCTTCTAAATATTTTCTTTATCTGACCTTTAGGTAACTTTTCCAGAACCCTTACACGAACGCAGAGATTTGGGGAGATGTTAAGCTAAAACTGGCCTATAATTTCCCAATTTTTGTTTTTGTTTTTTGCAATATTTCTCTCTTACTTCTATACTCTTTGTCTTGATAAAATAGGGGTTCCACTACACTTTTATTGTGCATTTCATTACATTTTACTGTCATCCTTTCCTTTTCTTTATTCACCAAAATGTAACAGATGTTCATTATCTGTATAAAGAGTCTTTGGAAGGCTGGTACTTACCCCTCCTTCAAAATTTACTAAATGCCATGTGTATGCTTATCAGGGCTTTTTACAAGCTTTATACTTGGGTCAATAAATGATCTAGAGAAAGGTTTTAATGATCTTTACCATCTATATATTCATTCTTGGTTATGTTCTATTGTTATTTCATTTTTTGGTTTTGTACCAATTGCATGTATGAAAGAAACTATTATCAGTGTCTCTCAAAATCTGTATTTATCCTAATCTTTTCCTGCAGTGGTAAATTTTCACTGAATTGCACAATTAAAGCATTGAAAATCGTTGATGCCTCATACTCCTTATCTTGAACCTCTGTTTTGGTTTTAATCTTTTTGTAAACTTTTTTTCATCAATTTTAATCAGTGTAGCGACCTATGTCATCCCTATTTCTGGTTTGAGTTAAATTTAGGAGTAAAGCTTAGAAAAACTTTCTTCAGGGTCTCTCCTGGTATTTTGACTGTATATTCCCTTGCTATAAGGGGGGTCAAATTTCTGCTCCTCTCGGCTGGTTGTCTTTCGTCAGTGATTTGATGATTCTGAAGTCGAGTACTGAAGTAGTCTAATTCGAGATATTTATTTATAAGATTTTGTAATTTAATGTTCTATTCCTCGATAACTGAAATTATTTGGGTTTCACAGGCTTGATCATTTATTAGGTAATAAGTATTCCAGGGAGTGTGATATTCGCTTTAATATATATATATATATATATATATTATATATATATATATATATAGTTATATAGAGTATATAATATATATATATATATATATACTATTATATATATATACCTATATATATTAATATATATATATATATAAATAATATATATATATATATATGTATACGTATATATATATTATATATAATTATATATATTATATAGTATATATACTATTATATATATATATATATATATAGTATATATATAATATATATATTATATATATTATATATATTATTATATATATATATATATATATATATAATTATATATATATATTATATATATATATATAGATATATATATATTATAATATACATATAAAAAATAATATGGCAAGTATATATAATATATGAGAGAGTATACTATATATAATATATATAATATATATGTTATATATATTTATATATATATATATATATATATTATATATATATATATACTATATATAAATAATATATATATATAATAGTATATAATATATATATATATATTATATTATATGATAGATGTGTGTGTGTGTGTGGTGTGTTGTGTGTGTGTGTGTGTGTGTGTGTGTGTGTGTGTAAAATAGTTTTTTTTAATGGTCTATTGAAAGAATTCTGAAATAATCTTAAAGTAATATTTTGAAATGTAATGAAAAATAAAAATAGAAACCAATATAAAAGCATCGATAAACAGGAGTTGGTGATTTTTTTATTTTTTTTTATTTTTTCAGATTCGTGACGTCACGCGAAATATAAATTGTAAACAAACATTTTTTAAGTTCTGATATATATCTATTTTTGAAATGATTTAAATTCAATCTATGTATATCAAAATATTAAAATAGAGGCCTAAGTCATGAACACAATGAAAACAGCAACACTAAAGAGGCGTTACGGATCTTATGGTTTAAATTCCAAATTAGTTTTTGAAAATTGAAAAAAATCACTAATGAAAAACTTCATATATATAAAAATTATAAGATATTGGAGAAAATCGGAAATAATTTTTAATGGTTAATAAGAGGTCGATTAATACTTAAAAGTAACACTGATTTATTTATAATAATTGATAAATGTTACAATCAAGAAAATAAAATAAGCCTGTTTAAAACCATGGATCCGTTGTTGACCAATAGTGGGTAGAAATTTGGAACAGAGTAGCCTTGCTATAATATTATTATTTTAATTTTTTATTTCTTTTGAAGTTAAATCACTTAAATATAATAAAATTTTTTTAAAAAAAACAAAAGAAATCAAAAAAATCATGATTTTTTTTTATAAAAATATTAAGTAAGATAAAAAACCAGTTAACTTTTTTCATTTGATTTTTTCGTGCCATCCCTGTTGATAAATAATTTATCTGAATAAAAAAGGAGGAGTTTCAAAAGGTTTCAAAATAGGAAAAAAAATTAGCAAAATTTTAAAGAATAGGAAGAAAATCATTTGTTGAAGTTAAAAGATTGTTTCTTTTCCTTAAAGTTTTAGTTAAAAACATTAAAATAGCTTTGGAAAATGAGTTTTCTTTCCTTTATCCATTAAATACAACGCATTGAAGGCGACATCTCTTGGCGATTTTTTTGTGTTGAGATTTGGAAACTCAAAGATTGATCACTGTTGTGATACTTTCTTTCAAGCTACTCTTAAACTATTGAAATATTTTTGTTTATTCTCTGAAGATACTTTATTACTCTATGCTTAAAGACACATTTCTGTTCACATCTAAAGAATTACAGAAAGATTTCTGCTTTTCTCATATTTGTCTCCGTTTTGAATAGTCATTTCAATGTTACTAACGTAACATTTATAAATCAAAAAGTATTCATTTATATGTCCCTCAATATTAGTGCTAAGAGATTACTCAAACTTTTCTAAAGTTTCCTATTACAACTTTTTATTTTAATGTTTTGCAATTTACGTAATTGGTTCTGAGTTTTTTATTTATTTCCTAAAGAAGTATATCGTTTTTCTCAG
>JABUQX010047535.1:0-2500 GCA_015478945.1 Trachelipus rathkii | reverse complement strand
TTGTTGAATTTTATGCATTTCACGATATTCATTTCGTTATAAAATCTATTCTTACTTTCCACACGGGATTATTGTAATCTGTTATATCTTATAAATAAATGCAAAAGGATTCCAATATTTTGCGATTGGTTCGCTGTGATTCGATAATCTTCTGAGTCATCCTTTATATGTTGATATTGATAGAGCTGGGCCGTGCTTGACGCCATTGACTTGTTAAAGCTGGAAATTTAATGCTGATTCCTTGTGCAGGTCATCTGTATGTTGATTTTTTTCTTCTTTTGCAAAATCTATGGTTTCACCATATATAGGTTTGTTTATTGCAAGGTATTGCAAGTGACTGTCGACATAACGCTTTGGGGGAGATTTATTAATATATATAGATATATATAGGGGTTTGAGAATGTTTTTAAGGTGATGTTATTGATGGGGAGGGGTACCAGTTACTTTTTTGCGTAAAGTCCAATGTTGTCTTTAACGCAACTATAATGGTACATGCAGGAATTGTAAAAAGGGAGTGTTGCTCATTTTTCGGGAAAAGATATTTTTTCTGTTACTCTTTTTTTTTTTTTTTTTTTGTTTTTTTCTATAGTGACCGGTCTTTTGTGCTTTGTTAACAATGCTTTTGTGATGAAACTCGGAATAGTGAAAGTAGATTTGAAAGTATTAGTGATGATTTTAGTATTCTTGTGTCTTAGAAGAGGGGAGAGCATATTCGAAAGGCACGGAGAAATAGATATGACAGAACAGCTATTTTGTGTTTGGGAATGATTAGATAGCCAATGTATATAGTTTAGTGCGAATGTTGTTTTCTATATATAGATCAAATTGGCAATAGAATTGTTATCCATGTTATTAGGTATTCGAGAGGGGATAGAGTTGTATGGAAGGCATTTCTATCAGGTATACTTGAACTGAAGGATGAATAGAATTAATATAGTTTAGGACATCATTAGGGTTGGTGTTGTAAGGGAGGGAGACAAAAATGCCATCTATATATCTAATCCATAAACTATTTTTTAATAAAGGGTGGGGTAAATATCGATAAATTCTGTTAGTTCCATATACTATGTACTTGAGTAATTGGGAGACAGGAGGATTCCCATTACTCAGCGAGAAGTTTGTTTGAAATATTTTGCCATGACAAATGAAAGAAAGTTATATTTTAACTGAGAGATTGGCCTTTCCCGCTTTCACCTATTATACATAAAAACAGCTCAATAATCTCTTCATTACAGCATAACTTCTTTCATTTTATATGGCAAATATCTTACAAAACCAACACTTTCGGCCTGAGTATGGGATCCCCACTGTCTTCCATACTCAGTAACATATATATGGAACTAAAACAGAATTTATCATATTTTACCCCACCCTTTAATAAACAATAGTTCTATGGATTGAGATCATGTATGATGCATTTTTATCTGTCTCCCTCCCTCGACACACCATAACCTAATGCATGTCCCTAAACTATAATTAACTCTTATTCAATCCTTCAGTTACAGATACGATAGAAATGCCTTCCAAAAACTCTATCCCCTTCCTCGATACCTTAATCACATGGAATAACAATCACTTGCAATTTACTATATTTAGAAAACCAACATTCGCACCAAAAACTATATTACCAATTGGCTACTCTAATTCATTCCCCAAACAACAAGAATTCATCTTGTGCTGTCATCTCTATTTCTCCGTGCTTTTCGTATATGCTCTCCCCCCTTCTAGCACAAGAAACTAAATACATCCACAATACTTTCAAATCACTCTACTTTCCTGAGTTTTTCATCACAAAAGAATTTAACAAAGCAGAAAAGAGGTACTATAGCACCTTTCCCCCGAAAATAGCAACACCTCTTTTTTACCAATTCCTCAATTACCTTATATTCGTTAACAACAAGATATTACCAAAAAATATTAACCTCATTCCATCAAATAACGTCACCTTAAAAAATCATTTCTCAGAATCCCCCAAAACGAAAAGAAAATCTCCCCATAAGCTGATATATATCACATCCCTTGCGAATACTTGCATATAAAATATATAGGTGAAACATCACAACTATTGCAACTAAGAAAGAAACAAATCAACATACAGATAGACCTGCCAGGACATGCATAACACTTCAGCTTAAACAAGTCACTTACTAGGTCGTAAACACAGGCCACTCTATAGCGAACTTATCAACATTATTAAAGATGATCAGAAATATCAATCACACGAAACATCGCAAAATCATGATCCTTTTGCATTTATAATAGTACCAACTACAATAAGCAACCCGGTGAAGTTAAGATAGATTTTATACAAAAATTGAATTAATCTGGAAAACAAATTCAAAAGTATTTCAACAACACCATGAAGAAAATGGCAGACCAACTGAAACACACTTAAACTGATGAAGATCAAGGAAAGAAATCCAGTCCCTTAGCCTGAAGAGCTCTCGCGTGTCGGGACAAAATTAGCTTTCCTTTTTAAAATTTATTTCATTTAAAAAAA
>JABUQX010047534.1:17500-20000 GCA_015478945.1 Trachelipus rathkii | reverse complement strand
ATATATTATTACTAATTATATTATTATATATAAATATATAATATATATATATATATATATATATTATGATTATATATATATATATATCTATATATATAATATATATATATATATCTATATATATATACTATATATAATATATATAATATATATATATATATATATTTTATAATATATATATATATATATATATAAAGGCTAACTTTACAGTTGTGATTACAAACCATCAATTGCTACTCTGGTGAAAATTTCAACGGGGTAATTATGTATTACTGCAATGAAACTCATCGCCTTATTGGTAATCATCAACCGGAGGCTGTTATAACATTAATCAGTGGTGAAACTGGTGCTTTGAAAACGGGGTTGAAGGGACTAACTTGTCTTTCAGCGGTCTCGCAAAGCCGCTTTTTTAGCGGTCCTTTGGGCCTATTCAGGATGGTAGTATAAATTTGGAATGGTAGGCGAATTATTTATAATATATATATTTATATATAATAAATTATATATATATATATATAATATATATATATATATATATAATATAATATATATTATATATTATATATATATATATATTATATATATTAATATATTATATATATATATATATATATTATATATATTAGAATTTTCCAGTTAATATAATATATACTATGAATTTCAGTTAATATAATATTATATATATATATATATATATTATATATATATATATTGATTATATTATATATATAATATTATATATATATATAATATATATATTATATATATATATATATATATCTTATATATATATATATATATATATATATATATATATATTTTAAGGTAAGCCTCCCGATTAGGTGACACCTGTATCTAAAAAAAAACTATAGCTACATAAAAACTGAATACATTTTTGAAATCAACGAACATTTTAATGCAGGAAAATGAAGAAGAAATAAAATGAAGTGGAGATAAAAAAAAAGGTATATAACAATAAATATGATATAGTGTACGAAAAGTTGCAATTGAAATACATTTTTTGGTAAACGAAATTATAAAAGGACGAATGGTGAAAAATAAAATCGATGGGTCACAGGAAGTATAGAAAAGACACGGATCAGACAAGTGTTTTTTTTATTACCAAGTAATGAAGCAAAGAAAAGAGATTTTATTCACTTAAGCAGTCAATAACTCGTTAAGTTTATAATTCTAAAAACAGGACGCACACACAATACAATTGAAGGAGACTGGTCAAAAGTAAGAGAAACCTAACGTAAAATAGCTTAAACCTAACCTACATAACGCTAACCTAAACGTATATATATATATATCATATATATATATTATAATATATATATATAATATAGTATCATATATTAAATATATATATATATATATATATATATATATATATATATATATGCACTTTAAAAATATAAATAATGAAACGAAAACAAAACGTTGCTTTTTCGTTCGAAAAAGTTAAAAGTAAAAAAAATATTTTCTCACCTTCTCGCTGCCAGGAGAAGTCCAAAAATTGCCAGGGCAAGGTGTTATTCCCAGGCATATTATTCTTAATTAAATTCATTAATAATTCTAATTATTTTATTAATAAATTAATAAAATATTTTTTCCTTTTTCCGGCTAAAATATTCGCTGAATTCAAAAATGTATTCAGTTTTTATGTAGCTATTACATTTTTTTAGATACTGGTGTCACCTAATCGGGAGCTGGCCTATATATCTAATATTATATTATAATATATATATTATATATATATATATCCTATATTATATATATAATATATATATATATTATAATAAATATAATATAATATATTATATATATATTATATAATATATATTATATATATATATATATATATATATATTTTCCTAATTTTCACTTTGTTGAGCACCCCGTTCTTTCCTCTAGGTCACACCTCTTGTTTTTGACCTAAATTCACGTATTTTAAGGCTCCAATAGCAAACTTTAATCTGTTCCCTCTTACTGTCTCTTTCCTGAATTTTTAGCCAAAGTTGGATGTTGAGCACATGTGCGAAACGACGACGGTTGTTCTCGTGTTCTTAATTTAGAGTCCTCCAAAGTTTCCAGTTTATGGTTTAGGCCATCTTCCAATCTAAAACTAAATTCATTTGTTTTCTTTGTTTATCTTCTAACACTACTGACAATTCTAAATTTTTTGACTATCTAAACCTGAAAATATACTACATTCTCACTTCTTTTTTCTCAGAGATCATTATTTTAGGTGATTCTATTGTTCATCACAACCAACGACTTTCACCTAGTTCTCAAGATTTAGCCATTAAAAACTTTCTTCTCTTTCTCCATCCAGAATAACCTTGAACACATGGTCTGACTCCCTACCAGTATCCCTGATCATCCTGAAGAATAATCCAATTATCTTGGCCTATTCCTAATTTTTAATCCTGCTCTTTATACTGTCTTTAGTCCTCAGCAATATTTGCGTGGAAATGTTTGAAGAGAAACTCTTGAA
>JABUQX010047534.1:0-12500 GCA_015478945.1 Trachelipus rathkii | reverse complement strand
AATCAGGGGTTTATGGGTATGACCGGAAACAAACACAATGATCGCCGTGAAAGGGTCTAAATTCGCCACGACCAAAAAAAGCCTGACAAAGTTGGTCGAATGTTAAAATAATGTTGATGGCTTTTTTCGATTCCACGGGTATCGTGCATCATAAATTTGCCCCTAGAGGGTGGACATTCAACCAGGAATACTAGAAAAGTGTCCTTTAGCGTTTGCGCGAAAAAGTGCGGAAGAAAAGGCATGCACTCTGGTGAGACAAAAATTTGGTCTTTCACTATGACAACGCACCGGCCATGTGGTCTTTTCGATCAAGGAATTTTTTACCAAATTCCAGATACCTGTGCTTCCGCAACCACCCTATTCCCTGATATAGCTCTTGCCTGCTTCTATCTGTTTCCAAAGTTGAAATTTCGCTGAAAGGGAAACGATTTGACTAAATTGAAAACATCAAGACAATCCGCAGAGACACGACAACATGTCTTCACTCGCCAGGATGCAACTCGGTACTGAGGAAATAAAATTCACTGATCTTTTCGGTACGTTTCAAGAACAAAACAATCTTTCCGAACAACACCCACCGGAAACCTAGCCCCTCTTAATGAGCAGTAACGTCACCTATCTTAAAACTTTTCAATCAGAGGGTATATATATATATATATATATATATATATATATATATATATATATATATATATATATATATATATATATATATATATATATATATATATATATATATATATATTGATAAAAAGTGTTAAGTATTTGCGAAATTTAAGAATAAAAATACATAATAACATCTTTAAAAATTATTATTATTATTATTATTATTATTATTATTATTATTATTATTATTTATTATTATTAATATTATTATTATTATTATTAATATATATTATTATTATTATTATTATTATTATTGATTATTATTATTATTATTATTATTATAGGATATTGTTCGTGTATATCCCTGTTGTTGTTGTTTCGCTCATTTGCATTTTTTTTTTTTTACAAAATTTATAAACTGAAAATCTTAAACTTAAATTCATTTTTTTAAGTTAATATTTTAAAAGTTACAAGAGTTAAAGTATGATTGCGAAGTCAAAAATGGGTCGTTAATATTTTATTGTAAGTCTTGATTGTTAGTAAAATTTCTAAAATGCTTCAATATGAAAGGTTTACATTAATAGTAACACGATCTTTCAGCTAATTCGAGGGTGACCGCGACGCTTTTGACGCTTTTCTGACCGCGGAACCTTTTTGAGCTCGAAATTTTACCTGACCTTGGACCTTGGGCCTTTACCTTTTTGGGTCTTGACCTTTTTTGAGAAACCCAAATTTTTTTTGAGAACCCGGATTTTTGAGAACCCGGATTTTTTTGAGAACCCGGATTTTTTTGAGAACCCGGATTTTTGAAAGGGTGCAATTTTGAGAACCCGAATTTTTGAGAACCCAATTTTTTGAGAACCCAAATTTTTTGAGGACCCCCAGATTTTTTGAGAACCCAAATTTTTTGAGAACCCAGATTTTGAGAACCCTAATTTTTTGAGAACCCTAATTGTTTGAGGGAAACCCTAATTTTTTCGGCAACCCTAATTTTTAGCAACCCTCGAAGAAGGGTTGCGCCAAACGGTTGCGCTCAGCAACCGTTGTACATGTCCCACCCTAATTTTTCGACCAAACCTTTGGTCTTCCATGGTCAATTTTGGCCCACGGTAATTTATGGCCATCCTTTAGGGCTTAGCCCTATTTTTTTTTGATGTCTTTACCTTGTTCACACGCGGGCTCGCCACGCACCACACACACACACACACACACACACACACACACACACACACACACACACACACACACTAGGCTACTTATACACACACGCCTACACCCCGCCTACACATAGCCTACACCCAACCTACACCTAGCCTTTCACCTAGCCTACACATACACCTAGCCTCCACCCATCCTTCACCTAGCCTTCACCTACACCTAGACTCCACCCAGCCTGTACCTAGCGCTACACCTACACCTAGCCTCCACCCAAGCCTTCACCTAGCGTACATCTACAACTAGACTCCACCCAACCTACACCTACACCTAGAATCCACCCAACCTTCACCTAGCGTACACCCTATACCTAGCCTACACGTGCCCCACAACTTTGATGCATCAACTTTTAGGCCTCAACTTTTGATGACGTCATCTGGTTGGCATCTATAGTTGATTGATTCAACTTTGATGACTCAGATTGTATTTGAATGGTTTACAGCTTTTGGTGGTTGCAAGCACCGTAAGGAGTAATCTAGTGTGATGTTCTATCTAGTATTCTATGATTATATCTAGAGTGCTGGGTGAGTGCGCAGGTTGAGTGCCAAGTGAGTGCCAATGATGGCAAGTGAGTGCCACATAGTTGCCAAGTGAGTGCCACATAGTGCCAAACTGAGTGCCACTTTTTTCAAACCTTTTCTAGCCTCCCCCGAGCCTTAGAATAGCCCTAATATGGAGTGTCTACCCCTAGGTTATAAAGGTATGCGGAATCGATTGGTGTATATTACAGGTTGCTAGGATTGCTTCCTGCTATGAGTTAGTCTTTTTCTATCACTTATAGCCTATATATAATACTATATATAATATATATATATAATATATATATTATATATATATATATATTATATATATATTATATATTTCTCACACTTCACACATATACACACATACACTCTAACACATATACACACACTCACACTATGACACTTATACACACTATGACACTTATAAGGCACTTACACTCTCCATAGACACTTACATTAAACCCTATACACTTTCACTCACAACCACACACAGATACACTTACACTTACACTCCACACACTCGATATTTTGAGGCCTCAACTTTGATGCCTCAACTTTGATGCCTCAACTTTGATGCCTCAGCATTAATGCCTCAGCATTGATGCCTCAACTTTGATGCCTCAGCATTAATGCCTCAGCATTGATGCCTCAACTTTGAAGGTTCATCTTTGATGACTCATCTTTGATGACGTCATCTTTGATATCCCCTATATTGATGATTCATCTTTGATACATTTTCTAACCTTTTCTAGACTTTTCTATCCCACATCATAGAACAGAGCTAATATTAATGTCTTCCCATAAGTCATAGCTAACCAACACGGGCGCAAGCATGCGCCTCTGCACAAAGGCCCTGAACCCGCATCCGCAGCGTCCATCCAAGCCGCTTTCCCGTCGCTCGTTGCCGGTTCCCGCCGCCGGCGTGCGCCCGCGGGCGGAGTATTTCCGCTACTCGCTTGCCGCGTGCGCCCGGAGGCGCAATATTTCCGCGTACCCGCCCGCCGCTTGCGCCCGCAGGCGCAATATTTCCGCGTTCCCGCCCGCCGCGTGCGTCCGCAGACGCAATATTCCCGCGAACGAAAAATATATATACTATAAGTCATTCATTTTTATTTCATACTTAAACATTTCAAAGAATTTCTTTTCAAATATACTATGCGTCATTCATTTTATTTCATACTTAAACATTTTTATTAAAAACATTTTCGCGAACCTAAAACTGTAACTCATTACAGCCCTATTAACATTATTTTTACTTAATACTTTTTACTTAATACTTTTTAATTTATAAATTTTTAAAAATTGTATGTAAGAAGAAAAATTCCAGAGTGTCTGCTATATAATCATTTTATTTTTACTAAAATTTTTACGGAAATTTACTAAAAACATTAAATTACAACCTTAAAGCAGTAAATCAGTTAAACAAACCGTTTACCTAACACCAAGGGGGGATTAGTATGCTTTTGTTTTACTGCTTTACTGCTTTAACTCATGTTTTACTGCTTTAACTCATGTTTTACTGCTTTAACTCATATGTTTTACTGCTTTAACTCATATATTTATTAACATTACATACCTTAAAGCAGTAAATCAGTAAATCAATAGAGGTGTTACCTGACACCAAGGGGGGATTAGTATGCTTTTGTTTTACTGCTTTACTGCTTTAACTCATGTTTTACGCTTTAACTCATGTTTACTGCTTTAACTCATGTTTTACTGCTTTAACTCATAGGTTTTACTGCTTTAACTCGTAATATTTTATTAACATATGTTTTCTTTTATTTTGTTTTAATACTTTTTATTTTTTATTCTTTTATTCTTTTTATTTTATTTTTATTATTTTACTTTTATTATTATTTTATTTTGTTTTAATACTTTTTATTTTTATTCTTTTATTCTTTTTATTTTATTTTATTATTTTACTTTTTATTTATTATTTTATTTTGTTTTAATTTTTTTTCTTTTATTCTTTTTATTCTTTTTATTTTATTTTTATTATTTTACTTTTATTATTATTTTATTTTTATTTTTATTATTATACTTAGTGTTATTTACTTTATGCCTTATTGTATTTATTATTTAGAACACACATACACACACATAACCCACACACCACACACACACACCACACACACACACATACACTTATACACACATTCACTATGACACTTAAATACACACATTCACTATGACACTTACATTTACCCATAGACACTTAAATTTACACTACACACACACACACACAATTTACTTACACTCGCACGCAGATTATACTTACACACGCAGATTTACTTACACTCACACAGATTTACTTACACTCACACACAGATTTACTTACACTCACACAGATTTACTTACACTCACACACAGATTTACTTAACACACAGATTACTTACACACACAGATATTACACTAACACACAGATTTACTTACAGTCACACACAGATTTACTTACATTGACACACACACACACACACGCACACTCCCTTACACATATAACGTATAACACTCACTTACAGCATAAACGGATAATTTATTAAACATTTTATGTTTTAATTAAACACGTACATTTATAATACTCATTCAAGTATAACTAAAATTATTTCAAAGTTTCTTAAAACTCTATAATAAATCAATCATTATCTTTGAACAAAGAATTTATTATTAACTGTTAATACTTTTTGTTTTATAAATTTTATAACTATCAAGTTTTAAAATAACTTTTAGTAAAATTTATGAATTTTTAATAAAAACATATATTTACGTACCTTAAAGCAATAAATTCAGTAAGGTCAGCCCCTAGCACCCTCTACACCCAAGCTATGCCACGTTTTGTTCTATTGACTTACTGCTTTACATCATCTTTTGCCATGTAATAAGTATAAAAAATAACAAAATAAGTTCTTCTCTGTTAACATAACATGTATTTTATTAATATCTAAATTTTTATTTAAAAATAAACAATTATTCACTTACATTTATATTATTTCGCTCGATGTTAACTAAAAATATTTTCAAAGTTTTTTAAATAATTTGGATTTTCTTTATTATTATCTATGTACATGGGACAATCCAACACGAGAAAACACAAAAACCCGACACTCGTTACAGATACGAAACTGACCTCTCTCTGTAAAATGGGTTGAAATAACTACTTTAGCCCTAAATTTAGGATAATCCTTTTTGTACCCCGGGGCGATTTAGGCCTAATACCAGGTCAAAATATATTTCAAACTGGACCTTTTTCTGTAAAATGTGGCGCAATAGCTACGTTAGGCCTAAATTTAGGCCTAAATTTAGGATAAGCCTTTTTGTATCACAGGCGGATTTAAGCCTAATACCAGGTCAAAAGGTAATTCCAGTATAGACAAGAATCGAGAATCAATGTTATTATTTTATAAATATATATTTCAAACTGAAACATGCTGGATCGGTAAGATCCTTTAAGCAGGGAAGAAGGAAATGTTTACCTTTCTTGTGAGGTGGACGGAGTAATCCTTATCTCTATATGACCTCGTATGTGATTGCTCGAGAATTATTTTATCGCTTTTTGGTTTAAGGTATGAAAAAACATTAGTTTTTTTCATATCCTGAGCCTGGGGTTCGTTTATTTAAACTCTTACATACATGTAAATATTTATTTAAGAAAGTAAAAAAAAGGATTTAAATAAAAACCTTACTATATAATTAGAAATTTAATAATCATTACTTACAATGATTTTATATATATAATATATAATATATATATATAATATAAAATATATAATAAAAAAATAATATATTAAAATATATATATATTATATATATATATATATATATATATATATATATATATAATATATATAAGGATAACATTGAAATATATACAAGCGTGTTAAATATATTTACAATGGTTTTATATATATATATATATATAAGGCTTACATTAAATATAATACTTCTACATACATTTTACACATGATGTTTTCGCCTATTTTATATTAAAATTCTTTAAATCTTTGCAAATATGCCAAGTGCATTTTATATTCATTATCGATTGATATAGTTTCGTGTCTTCATAATACTTCAGTAAAACATTACGTAAAAAGTCCCGCTCAGATATATAGTATATTTACATTTCTGGTCACCTGCATGAAAATACTTTCTTGCCATTGTTTCCTAAGAAGATATATGAATTTCCTGTACGTCTATAGAACTTAGGAAGCGATCGATGATGCGCGTAGGATCATCGATCAGGGTTTTCTTAAATGCGTAGTATTCTTGGTATAACATGTAATGAATTACGGTTACGTAATTAGATAACATATATGTCTTCTTCATCTGCATTAACACTAGCCTACGTACCTCTAACATATATTTCAGCTGCGTTAGGCCTGAAAATGTAGAATCCAAATGATGTAGGTTCAAATACGGTTGTTTCATTATGTGTTCTCCATGATTTATCTTCAAAGTTAAGTATGTTCTGAATTTTATAAGTTAATATTGTTAGTTGATTATCGCTGGTTTCTTCGCACAGGCTAATAACTGTTTCGGTACAGTTTAAAGCTGAGCTTGGTTTAAAGTATTCTGTAAGCCACTCTTCAGTGTGATTACATATACAAAGTAATTCATCTGGACTCATGAAAATACGCTTGGTATTATAACATGTGTGAATGGAAGCACACTTGAAAAATTCAAATCCATCGGGCTTTCTTTTATATAAGAATAAAACCCCTCCTGGGATCTTGATTTCCCATTGGACAATGTCTGTATTGAGGTATACTTGTTAAGGTGAAACATGATATACCACTTAGGTGAAAATAGAACACTTTTCTATTACAAACAGAGAGACTTGTGCACCGCTTACCAGCTCTAAAACGAGGTAATGATTTTAAAATGATTTGGGTCTAAAAACATTCCGCCTGCTCAAATATAATTTTTATCCAATCTCACAGGTAAGGGTCAGGATATGAAAAAACATGTTTTCATTACCTTAAAAACCAAAAAAGCCGATACAAATAAATTCGTCGACCAATCACATACGAGGTCATATAGAGATAAGGATTACTCCGTCCACTCACAAGAAAGGTAAACATTTCCTCTTACCTGTTCAAAGGATCTTACCGATCCAGCATGTTTCAGTTTTGAAATAATTAAAAATAATAACATTGATTCTCGATTCTTGTCTATACTGGATTTACCTTTTGACCTGGTATTAGGCTTAAATCCGCCTGTGATACAAAAAGGCTTATCCTAAAATTTAGGCCTAAATTTAGCCTAAACTTAGTTATTGCACCACATTTTTACAGGAAAAAAGGTCAGTTTGAAATATATTTTGACCTGGTATTAGGCCTAAATCGCCCCGGGGTACAAAAAGGATTATCCTAAATTTATGGCTAAAGTAGTTATTTCAACCCATTTTACAGAGAGAGGTCAGTTTCGTATCTGTAAGGCGTGCGGGTTGTTGTGTTTTCTCGTGTTGGATTGTCAATGTACATAGATAATAATAAAGAAATCCAAATTATTTAAAAAACTTTGAAATATTTTGAGTTAACATCGAGCGAATAATAAAAATGAGGGAATAATTGTTATTTTTAAATAAAAAGCTTAGGAATGATTTGAATAAAAAATACATGATTATGTTAACAGAGAAGAACTTATTTTGTTATTTTTATTACTTATTACATCGCTAAAGATGATGTAAAGCAGTAAGTCAATAGAACCAAACCGTGCATAGCTTGGTGTAGAGGGGTCTAGGGGTCTGACCCTTACTGATTTATGTGCTTTAAGGTACTATAATATATGTTTTTAAAAAAATTTCATAAAATTTTACTAAAAGTTATTTTAAAACTTGATAGTCATTTTAAAAATTTATAAACAAAAAGTATTAAACCAGTTAAATAATAAATTCTTTGTTCAAAAATAATGATTGATTTATTATAGAAGTTTTAAAGAAACTTGAAATAATTTTAGTTATATTTGACTGAGTAATATAAATGTACGTGTTAATTAAAACATAAAGGTTTTTAATTAAAGTGTGTGTAATATGTGTAAGTGTATTTGCGTGTGTGTGTGGTTGTAAGTGAGTATGTGTGTGCTGAAGTGTGTGTGTGTGTATTGTAAGCTAAATCTGTTGTGTGACTGTAAGGTAAATCTGTGTTGTAAGCTAAACGTGTGTGTGTAAGTAAATCTGGTGTGTAAGTAAATCTTGTGTGAGTGTAAGTAAATCTGTGTGAGTGTAAGAAAATCTGTGTGTGAGTGTAAGTAAATCTGTGGGTGAGTGTAAGTTAAATCTGCGTGTGTAAGTAAATCTGTGTGTGTGTGTGTTGTAAGGTGTAAATGTAGTGCTTCTATGGGTAAACTGTAAGTGTCAT
The DNA here is from genome assembly GCA_015478945.1 of Trachelipus rathkii. Taxonomy (NCBI): domain Eukaryota; kingdom Metazoa; phylum Arthropoda; class Malacostraca; order Isopoda; family Trachelipodidae; genus Trachelipus; species Trachelipus rathkii. Next base: position 3,802 of record JABUQX010047534.1, on the reverse strand, counting down.
ATGGGAATTGTGTGTATAAGTGATCATAGTGATGTGTGTCTAAGTGTAATGTGTGTGTTTGTGCTGTGGTGTGTGGGTGTGTGTGTGTGTGTGTGTGTGGTGTGTGTATGTGTGTGTATGTGTGTTCTAAATAATAATAAACAATTAGGCATGAAGTAAATACCACTAAGTATAATAATAAAAATAATCAAAAAATAAAATAAAAATAGGGTAAAATAACAAAATAAAATAAAAAGAATAAATAAGAATAAAAATAAAAAGTGTTAAAATCAAGTTAAAAATAATAATAAAAGTAAAATAATAAAATAAAATAAAAGATAAAAAGAATAAAAATAAAAAGTATTAAACAAAATAAAATAATAATAAAAGTAAAAATAATTTAAAATAAATATATATAGAATAAAAATAAAAAAGTATTAAAACAAAATAAAAGAAAACATAATGTTAATAAAATATATGAGTTAAAGCAGTAAAAACATACGAGTTAAAGCAGTAAAACATGAGTTAAAGCAGTTAAAACATAGAGTTAAAGCAGTAAAACATGAGTTAAAGCAGTAAAGCAGTAAAACAAAAGCATACTAATCCCCCCTTGGTGTCAGGTAACACCTCTATTGATTACTGATTTACTGCTTTAAGGTATTAATGTTAATAAATATATGAGTTAAGTAATGTTAATAAATTTATGAGTTAAAGCAGTAAAACATGAGTTAAAGCAGTAAAACATGAGTTAAAGCAGTAAAGCAGTAAAACAAAAGCATACTAATCCCCCCTTGGTGCCAGGTAACACCTCTATTGATTTACTGATTTACTGCTTTAAGGTATGTAATGTTAATGTTTTTTAATAATAAATTTTCGTACAATTGTAGTAAAATTAAATGATTATATATCAGACACTCTGGAATTTTTCTTCTTACATACAATTTTAAAAAAATTTATAATTAAAAAGTATTAGTAAAAAGAATTAAGTAAAAATAATGTTAATAGGGCTGTAATGAAGTTACAGTTTTAGGTTCGCGAAAATGTTTTTAATAAAAATGTTTAAGTATGAAATAAAAATGAATGACTCATAGTATATTTGAAAAGAAATTCTTTGAAATGTTTAAGTATGAAATAAAAATGAATGACTTATAGTATATATATTTTTCGTTCGCGGGAATATTGCGTCTGCGGACGCACGCGGCGGGCGGGAACGCGGAAATATATGGCGCCTGCGGGCGCACGCGGCGGCGGGTACGCGGAAATACTGGCGCCTGCGGCGCGGCACGCGGCGGTGCGGATGTACGCGAAATTACTTGCGCCTGCGGGCGCACGCGGCGGCGGGAACGCGGGAACGAGCGACGGGAAAGCGGCTGGATGGACCTGCGGATGGCGGGTTCAGGGGCCTTTGTGCAGAGGGCGCATGCTGCGCCCGTGTGGTTAGCTTATGACTTATGGGAAGACATTAATATTAGCTCTGTTCTATGATGTGGGATAGAAAAGTCTAGAAAAGGGTTAGAAAATGTGATCAAAGATGAATCATCAATATAGGGGGTATCAAGATGACGTCATCAAAGATTGAGTCATCAAAGATGAACCTTCAAAATTTGGAGCATCAATGCTGAGGCATTAATGCTGAGGCATCAAAGTTGAGGCCTCAATGCTGAAGCATTAATGCTGAGGCATCAAAGTTGAGGCATCAAAGTTGAGGCATCAAAGTTGAGGCCTCAAAATATCGAGTGTGTGAGTGTAAGTGTAAGTGTATCTGTGTGTGGGTGTGAGTGTAAGTGTATAGGGTTTAATGTAAGTGTCTATGGAGAGTGTAAGTGCTTATAAGTGTCATAGTGTGTATAAGTGTCATAGCGTGAAGTCTACATAGAAAACATTTACATAGAAAAATATTTTAATAGGGAACTCAAGTAAATATATATATATATATATATATATATATATATATATATATATATATATATATATATATACTATATAATTATATATATATATATATATATATATATATATATTATATATATATATATATAGGCTATAAGTGATAGAAAAAGACTAACTTATAGTAGGAAGCAAGCAGCTTGTAATATACACCAATCGATTCCGCAACCTTATAACCTAGGGGTAGACACCATATTAGGGCTATTCTAGGATCAGGGGAGAAAAGGCTGGAAAAAAGTGGCACTCAGTTGGCACTAGGTGGCACTCACTTGCACTATGTGGCAATCACTTGGCACTCATTGGCACTCACTTGGCACTCTGGCACTCACTTTGCACTCACCCAGCACTCATAGAATAATCATAGAATACTAATAGAACATCACTAGATACTCCTTACGGTGATTAGGAACCATCAAAATGTACCAATCAATAAATTCTGGTCATCAAAGTTGAATCATCAATAAATCCCGCAAAAGATGACGTCATCAAAGTTGAGCCATAAAAGTTAGCCATCAAAGTTGTAGGGGCACGTGTAGGCTAGGTATAGGTGTACGTAGGGTGAAGGTTGGGTGGATTCTAGGTGTAGGTGTAGGTGAAGCTGGGGTGAGGCTAGGTGTAGGTGTAGGTTTAGGTGAAAGGTGGGTGCTGAGGCTAGGTGTAGGTGTAGGGTAGGTACAGGCTGGGTGGAATCTTAGTGTAGGTTGTAGGCTAGGGAAGGATGGGTGGAGGCTAGTGTAGGGTAGGCTAGATGAAGCTAGGTGTAGGCTGGCGGTGTAGGCTATGTGTAGGCTGGGTGTAGGCTGGGTGTAGGCTATGTGGAGGCTGGGTGTAGGCTTAGTTTGTTGGTGTGTGTGTGTGTGTGTTGTGTGGATGTGTGTGAGCCCGCGTGTGCAAGGTAAAGACATCAAAAAAAAAATAGGGCTAAGCCCTAAAGGGTGGCCAAAAAAATTAACCGTGGGCAAAATTGACCTATGGATCGACAAAGGTTTTAGTCTCGAAAAATTAGGGTTGGACATGTACAACGCGTTGCTGACGCAACCGTTTGGCGCAACCCTTCTCCAGGGTTGCTAAAAATTAGGGTTCCAAAAAATTAGGGTTCTCAAAAAATTAGGGGTTCTCAAAAAATCTGGTTCTCAAAAAAATTGGGTCTTCAAAAAAATTTGGGTCTCAAAAAAATTGGTTCTCAAAAAAAATTGGGTTCTCAAAAAATTCCGGGTTCTCAAAAAATCCTCCGGTTTCTCAAAAAATCCGGGTTCTAAAAAATCCGGGTTCTCAAAAAATCCTGGTTCTCAAAAAATAAACCGGAGTTCTCAAAAAAATTTGGGTTATCATAAAAGGTCAAGACCCAAAAAGGTAAAGCCCAAAAAGGTCAAAAGGTCACGGTCAAAAATTTTCTGAGCTCCAAAAGGTCGCGCAGAAAAGGTCAAAAAGGTTCGCGGTCACTTTGGGCCCGACGGAATTGGCTCTCCTAACTACTTACATTAATAGGTCAAAAAACTGATCTTTCATGCTAATTGCGAGGGCGTGGAATGGATAATCTGCTTTCCAAAGCATAATACGGCGACATCTGCTAATGCGCAGCAGTTAGAACATTTAAAAATGCTCTGAAGGAAGAAAGACTTCTTTGAAATTAAAGGAATTTTCGGTGTGTGTGGGGTGGAGCCCTGTCCCATTATATATATATATATATATATATATATATATATATATATAAATATATATAACCACCTATATTTATAGATATAGAAACTACTATAATATATATACTATATGATATATAATACTATCATCATCTATATATATACTATATATATAATTTCTGGCCAAAATTTTTATTGAATAAGCATGATTTCTGGGAGAGATGGGGGGGATCTCT
>JABUQX010047533.1:25000-32523 GCA_015478945.1 Trachelipus rathkii | reverse complement strand
CAACCTATCTTAGTTTCACGAATTCTAAAAATATCTTTCAGCACTGTAAGAAGGTACTTGAAATATTAGACTGTACTGACATTCCGCATCCCAACGTAAGCTATTAAGGGCTGCATCTCCGTTGCTCCAGAATATGAAAGAAGGACGCATGCTTACATGCAAGAATGTAATCATATTTAATATATTTTTGAACAACTTCTGACATTCAGAGATTATGAACGTTGAAATGACATGCCATAAAATAAAAAACATAGGCAGAGGTAACAGGATTGATGCACACCGACAGCTTTTCTTACCCTCACCAATATGGATCAGATCATCGCCCCCGATATACACATAGTGAAATTCTCCAATCTCTCTAGATATAATAAAAAAATTCAAAGAGCCTTATGTAATCACTGACAAAATGACAAATGTTCACTTGCTTAGTCTATAATTCAGGCTATTTCATTGTAAATTTAACTGTAAATAACATTAAATCAAGAGATAAATAAACTTGCGCGCACTTTTAAGTGATATTATATGTTTTATAAAGTCAATATCTCAACCGAATCGGCAAAAACCGAATACCTAATAATTTCAAGTATTTATCTTTCTCTATGCCAAATACCAGAATACTACACACAGAACAATTCCGAACACACAAATATTGGTATTTCCCTAGAAAATGAAGTAGAGAAGAAGTAGTAAAATAGTATAATCAGATTATAATATATAAAAGAATAAACAAACAAATATACCTTTTCAATAATATAATATAATAAAGTATAAAATAAACATATCGGTGAGTAGGTATAAACTGTTCAGAGAGCATAACGTAAGCCTGAAAGATAAATCATTAATAAAATACCTTCAAGAAAATATTTACATAATTTATATTTTTCTATATATTTTACCCCCCACTTCTGAATACTTCCTAGGAATATAAGCTAAAACTTAATCGTTATGATTGTTTAAATATTAAACTTAGTTATGATACCATATGGTATCTATATATAGGTAAGCTCATAGAATATTACATCGAATAAGACTGTAAAAGATATTTTCATGACGCATAAATTTAAACTACATGGTGTTATTAAATCTTTTAATCTGAGACTAATATTACACTGGAGATAGAGTATAACCAGACCCATAAGACTATTTTTAAGAGTTGAAGTCTGAAAATGAGACTTACACTTTCTAAGTTAGGGAAATAAGGTCTCGAGGATTGATATGATAAAATACACAACACTCTCGACACCACACAAGACTCACACCACTATCTGATCGCATACATAAAGAAAAGATTTGTAGAGGGGAGAGTATGAGGCTAGGTCAACAATGTAAAAGTGCGAAATATGATCGGGTCTATCTATATTGCTTTCTATATTATATATTATTACCTCAATATTAGAGTAAGTTTAGGAATATCATATACGATAATCACATATCTTCTTGAAATAGTTATTAGTAGAGGCCTAGTATTCTATATCCATCATAATATTAGAGCCTAGGCGATTTAAGGGATGCTGAGCTTAGGTGTAAAATTTTAGGATAGAAGCCTAGAAAAAACCTGAGAATAAAATATATAAGCGCAGAAGAAGATAATTAGACAATATATGTTATCGGCGTAAATTTATGTAGTTGTCAATAACATATATATTAAAGAGTACAGGGGGAGTATAGAATAGAAATGGCTGATTTAATACGTACAAAGAAGATAGGGGGAGAAAGGTAAGGTAACAATATATGAGAAATATAAGTAAATAAAGGCCGATAATTATCGGTATTGACCTATCAATGGTGTGCATAGATATTTATATTATATATAAAATACCGAGGACATATAACGGAGTAAAGTCCGAAGCATATAATAAAATTAGCGAAGAATATAATTATATATCGATATAATTATATCACTGATAATATAGAGCTAAAAAATTAATGAATAAACAAATAATAATTACGTTAATTGAATATAATTGATGGGGATTTTTATTGATTAGATCGTTATACTTATAAATCTTTTCTTTATCGAATTAATATTTAAGGAATTAATGTATTTGTAATAAATTAAGTATTAAAAAATTAATTCGGCTATGAGATAAATAGAAGAAAATTAATACTTGAAAATATACATAGGAATTCCGAATTAATAAGCAAGGTTAATAAATATGAAATTATTATAATATAATATTATAAATTAGGTGTACTCTCATTTACCGGTAATTAAGATAAAACAATAATATATCGGGAGACCTCATATCAATAGGATATACTGCAGTTATGAGAATACATATCAGAACCAGCTATATATAGATAAATATAGGTCGTTGATGATAGAGAATTTACCGAATGAGAGTGCGACATGTAGAGATCCTCGTAAAGGTATTATTATGTCTGTTGAGAGATAAGCATGAAACATAGACCTATTTATAATATATACAATATTATCACCCATATTAGGTTTAATCAGTGAGTTCATAGACTTAGAATTGGGCACAATTGAACTAAAAAAATCTAACATTACTTTTAGAGGTATTAATTTTTTTTCTTGACATGCCATGACTGATGAAATTACTTTTAGAGGTATTAATTATTAATCACTCCAGAAATAAAGTCTAGAACATAAATCTCATTTTCTTCGATATTAATATATATTATAAATATCACTCCTGAGTAATAGAGATTAGAACCCGCTGAGACCTAGCGGATATCTAGATAATCTGGCTGTGTACTCATTAGAAAGTCTTTCTAATATGATACCTTTGGACATGTTGAATTATTTCTTTACTATGAAATATAAAATCTCAAGAGTGTTACTAAACCATCTATCAGAATTTCAAGTAACAAGAAAATAAAAACTGACAGACATAGAATGGACCGATTTACTACTTTATTATTTAAATATTTATATCTCGAATGATTAAAATTCAGCAATCGTAAAGGATATAGAAGATTAAGAGATTCTTAGATAAGTTTTCAAACCGCATAAGGTTCTTCCAGGTAAGGGACGTCTGAAATCAATTCAAGCTTTTTCACATTATTGTCAAACGATCATGACTCGATACGTCCTAAATAATTTTTAAACTATTCATAAAAAGACTTTACTGCTGATCAACATAATATAAATGTTAAAGAAGTCGATAATATCTCCATAGTTTACAGTGAATTTATTATAAATATCAAATAAATAATAATTAAATAATTGTAATCGAGATATCCATATATTTTATTTGATACACCGCACCTCATTATTACTAAATAATAAGTAATACGAAGTAAAAAGAATCAAAAATAATCCCAAAAAGCGAGAGAGAGAAAATAAATAAAGATAAAAAACATTATATATATATAATTGATTAACTAATTATATAATAAGCAGTACCAATTAAAGATAATGGAAAAAGAATATAAAAATATTCGCTCACAATATAATAAATATCATCGATCCAGAAGATGAGAATAAAAAAATAGATAATTTCGCTTGTAGAATCACACACGATAGAAAAAATTACTAGATAATATAATAGCAAGAGAGATATATTGACTGTATTAAAAAATTAAGCAAGGGCTGGCGAGCGAGTGCGAGGCCAGGAAAACGTAGACCCACACACAAGATCCTAAGACCCGTCTAATATGAAATAGTAATGAGAGTAGATCGATAATTAATTAATCTAGATCGCAACTATTAATCAATTCTTGAAAAATATAATTATCTAAATATGCTTTATATATTGTATTCAGCGAATAAAATTAACAAATTAATATTACTATATTGCCATTAAATCCTATATATTAATATATTATATTATATTATATATATATATTAGAATGAGATAAATAATTATTATATTATTATTAAGCGTTATAATTATACATACATTATAGCTAACTCCTCCTATATGATATTATTACTCGTGTATGTATTCCATTAATATACTGAGCCTGGATATCGATGAAGCCAGTAAATATATGCATTATCTAGTTAATTTAACCAATGAAATTTTAAATGTTATTATAGTCATAGATTTATTATTAATATAAAATAGATTGTACTAACAATATCACAGAATCCTTTAATAGTAAATAGTTAATTTTAATCTATTCGCCGATAACTATATATTTATCAACCTAATCTTACAAGTCAAATATCTATTCCATATACTATAACCTTCATCATTATCTACATTGTAGGTTGAAACAAGCCACCGGAGAAATCTTTTCACTAAATAAAATGTAATAAAACAAGGAATATTGCAAGAGTTTGAACTGAACTGATAAATAACTGCAAAAAATAGAAAATAGCCAAAATGAGATATAGATAAAAAAAATTATTTAAAATCAAAAAAATTACTAATAAAGATAATGTAAAAATATACCAAAAAATAAAGAGCGTTAATTCAATAATATTTAATTACTATAATATACGTATGCCAAGAATGTTGATCTCTTTGAATAGCATTATTTTTAATATCTAATAAGAGCAGTAGCACCCACCAAGGAAAGTTTATATAACAAGAAAAGGCAACTCAACCAAGATCAAGAGTACTTATATTATAATATTTATAGAGAATTCATAACTATATATTATTTATTTACAATCATGGTTTATTAATTTTAAACTTATATTTTGAAAAATATATAAAATTAATTTCACTTGTAGAAAAAATAATTTGACAAAAATATAAAAAGATAACAAAAGAATAATTATAAATATTATATTCATTAATTATTAATTCTTATAATAAATATAAATGAAATAAATTCATCTAATAACAAACAATAATAGAAAAATAGCAAAAGAATATTATTGAATAATTTATAAATATTATTATAATTAATAAATAATTAATTAAAAATAATATATACCAACACATTAAGCCGGCATTATACGGGGAGTGGACTAAATAACACATATAGGTATTAAATAAGTGAGAGATTAACAAATAATATATAAATATTATAGTTAAATATAATCATAAATAAAACAAAATAGTATTAGATATTAAGATATGATTTATAATAATTCTCAAATAATAATTAATTGAATATAGTAATAATTCAGTAATTATGTATAAAATATAAAAAATATTACATTTGTATTAAGTATGATAGTATACATTAATAATTAAGATTAATAAGACTATATAAATATTAGCAATATATAGAAATAGGAATTTACTATAAGTTCAGTATAAAATATCTACAATTACACAATATAAAATAAAAGTGTGATTAAATAGAGTTAACCTCATACTGTTTTCTCTATAATAGGCGTTAGCGCGAGAGATCTCAGTTATATCCATAATAAAGTATACACTACAGAGATTATTATATATCGGTAAAATAAACTAATTATTATTATAGAGATTAAAATAATTGGATGGCAATCGTCACTATTAGGAATAGGTATTATGGGTATGAGGTCATTAGTAACATAATGAGATATAGTAATCTTATAGATAATATTAATATTTAATCAACACTGTATAACCTATTAAAATATACCATTATAAATTATATATATATATAAGAATTACAACGTAAAGGGATCTAAACCCTGAAGATATTTTATAGTGATCGGCACAATTAATAATTAAAATATATAATAATATTATAATAATAAAATGCTAATAATACGATGATTAATGATAAAGTAGTATATATATTAGTAACGGTGAAGGGTAAGTTTTTTGTGATTTACTATTTTTGTGATGGATTTAGAAATAAACAGGCTTCCTAATATAAGATTTATCTGCGTGAGAAATGTCGTAAAAATAGGTCGACCTCGTTTCTGAGGTGGCATAATGCATCGGCAATCGTAATGTTTGGTCGGTTCAAGATTAATTCAAGCTGGTTTGGTTGGCGTGGTTTTGTAATGAGGTGGGGTAGGTGAAGCTTTAGTATGAAATAACTAGTCTAGGTCGCGTAGAAATACCACTAATCACAAAAGTACCACAAAAGATATAACGGACGATTCTCAACTTGAGGGTACTTTATAGTGTGTAAGTGTGGAGCCGGTGAGAGTGTGTCATTGTGTTTTTATGGATAATGTATTGTTGGATGGGATTATTATGGTTGTGGTGGTGTGTTGGGGATTTTGTGATTTACTTGTAGATTTTTTTTCTTTTCTTTTTTTTTTTTTTTTTTTTTTTTTTTTTTTTTTTTTTTTTTTTGTTTTTTTTTTTTTTTTTTTATTTTTTTTAAAGATTTGTTATGTTTATTTATGTCTTCCTTTATTATTGATGATTATTATTATTATGTTATTATTTATGTATATATAGGAAAAATTATTGATTTGTGTGAAAGAAAACGCCAATAATATTATATTATTATTATATGGTATATTATTATTTAGAATGTGAGTATTGGATATGTAGTATTATTTATATGTATATATGAGATTATTTATGTTAATTGAGGAATTTATTTTTTATCTAATAATTATGATTGTTATTAATATTATTTTGTTTAGTATTTAAAATAATAATATTATTATATACTTTAAATATCATGGTATTAGATCGTTGGCCTTTCTAAAACAGATTATGCTTTTTTTTATTAATTACAAAAATCTGAATTTAAAATAAAAAATATGTAATTCGCCGGAGAAAGAAAACAACAGAATGGTATGACAAAAATATACAAAACGAACTATACAAAGAGATTTTATCCAGTCGATCAGCAGTCTGGACCACGAAAAAAGAGCAAATGGTAAAAAACCTCAATTAGGCAAAGCCTGTAGGATGTCGGCATTGTGGCGGGGAGTGAGTTTCGAGAAAGCGCGTGCAGGTGATCGTCAGTCTTTTCAATAGATCTGTGTCGGTTGGTGTTTACTTTTGTCGATCGCTCCCAGTTCCCATTTTACGAATCGCGTTTGATTGCGAACCCTTCTGTCAACAAGGACCTTGCCTTTCTTGTACCATGCAGTAGTTCGATCAGATCCCCACCTACAAAGATCCGATGAGCCTGTGCGCTCTGAGCTTGCGCTCGATTTGGCGTCGTCTTTTTTTATAAGCCGGCCCGATTGTATTGTCTCATGAATTCAATTTTCTGGAGTAAGGGGCGCGGAGATGGGTAAATGGATCCGATGTAGACTTGTATCGTACGCTTCGAAGAGATGTTGGTGTACGTCTCTTTGCTTGTAAGCGAGATTTTATAAAGTGTTCGCCTTCGAAGAGTCGGTTCGACTATAGTTTCCCGTTTGTAACTTAAGGCCAGAATGAGTGTCTGGGCATAGGTCATTTACACTCCCACGGCGGCCACAGTTAAACGTACCTTGGAGCTCTATGTTTTTTTATGGCGAGCTAGTGTTAGCCTTTGTGTGTGTTACGCAACCCTATTGGATGGAGCGGATGCTTTGATTTGTTTTCCGTGTGTGGGGTATTTGCAGAAGTATGTCATCCTTGGGTATGATCTGTGCGAGTTTTGGTGGGGGCTGGGATGGTTGCATCTCTCCACCTCCGCGTAATCGTTGGAAACATTCCAACTGCAATTAGGTGAAAAAAGCGTAGACTTCTGAGGCATTTGTATCGAGC
>JABUQX010047533.1:17500-20000 GCA_015478945.1 Trachelipus rathkii | reverse complement strand
AATAATAATAATAATAATAATAATAATAATAATAATAATAATAATAATATTGATATTCATAACATCAAATCTTTATCAGCATTATCGTTGTTAATAATAAGAAAAAACTATGATAACAACAGTTAATGAGATTTATCGCTATAGTAATTATCACCATTCGTTGTAGAAATTAACCGTAGCGAAGGTAGAAATGTGCACGTTAGTAATTTGATAATAAGAAGCTTTTGATATTTTAACGAAAGGACCCAATGGTGGGTGACTCTTGAACATTTTTAGGGAGATTATTCCACTCATCTATACCCTTATATGAGATGGCCCTCCGAGATTTCGTTGGGGTGAATTTTGCTCTGTCTAGGGTAAGGGAATTTGTGCTACGGAGATTGTTTGTCCTCAAAGTTTGATTTTGTGCAATTAAAAGTTCATCTGCAGTTCCACTGGGTGTAGATATCATGAAGTTTTAGCATAGACAAATTTTTGAACAGTTAGGTTGTGCGTTCAAGGTAGTTTCGAGGCCCTGATATTAAATGATTTTTTTTTTTTTTTTTTTTTTTTTTTTTTTTTTTTTTTTTTTTTTTTTGTTTTCTAGCACTAACTTGCAGAGCGCCATACTGAAAGACAATAGAGTAGGTGAGGATAAACAAGACTATTGTAATTGATTTTTAAAATATATTTTGGAACAAAATTTCTTATCTTAAGAATGCATAGTTAGCATAGGATAGTTTGTTAATAAGACTATTTATATGATCTTTTAAAGATAGCTTGTCATCAAAGGATAACACTTAATAACTTGACTAAAGATTATTGATTTATAATTACTGTACATCCTTTGCTCTTACGTTTAGTTTAACAGGGTTCTTTTAATTTGTTATTACTAGGTGAGCTATTTTTTTTAGGTTTAGGAAGTCTGTTTGCCTCTTCCCATGTTATAATGTTTTTCAATTCATTGTTTACTTTACAGTTAAGTGTGTCTATATTACGGTCTAATATTAAGGTTTCAGTGTCGTCAGCATATTGAGAGTATATTGAACTGTGATAATTTTGAAAGTCATTTGTATTGTATATATATATTAAAGAATAGCGGCCTCAAAATCGGGCTCTGAGGGACACCTTGGAAAATTGAGGGGTGTGAGGATGACGTGTCTCCAAAACGAACGTTTTGAGTTCGGTCAGATAAGTATGACTGAAAGCATTGTAGTGAACCAGTAGTGATACCAAGTCTTTCTAATTTAGTTAAGAGTAGGTTGTGTGGAGCTGTATCGATTACTATCGAGAAATCTAATAGTAATAGAACACTTGTTTTTCGTTTAGTGATTTGTATAACAGTAATGAAGGCAAGGGTGTATTCTGTTGCGGTTTTTGGTAAAACCACACTGATTTTGCGAGAGAAGCTCATCTTTATGCAAGTAATTAGTAAGTTGGGCGTGAACTAATTTTTCAAAAATTTTACCAGTTGTATGTAGGATTGAGATCGGACGGAAGTTATTCGGGAGGGAAGTGTCAGCAAGCTTGGAAGCAGGTGTAACTTTTGCAATTTTTAATTCAGTTGGATAATGATTTAGTTCAATAAAGTTATAGAAGGCTGCTAATATAGGTGAGATTTCTTTTTTTTTTTTTTTTTTACAAAATTACAGTATTTGTACAGTTTGTGACACTGAAAGTCAGAGCTTTTAATAATAATAATAATAATAATAATAATAATAATAATAATAATAATAATAATAATATAATAATAAATTAATAATAATAATAAATAATTAATAAATAATAAATAGTAATAGTAATAATAATAATAAAATAATATAATAATAATTAAAATAATAATAATAATAATAATATAATATAAATAATTAATAATCATAATAAATCATAATATAATATAATATAATAATAATAATAATATAATAGTAATAATAATAATAATAATAATAATAATAATAATAATAATAATAATAATAATAATAATAATAAATAATAATAATAATAATAATAATAATAATATTATTATGAATTAGTTATTATTATTATATATATTTATTATTATTTTTATTATTATTATGTATTATTATTATATCGTTGCTTTTTGTTGATGCTGTCCCAAAAGTTCCGGATCTGATTGACAGGAGCTTTTTGTTATAAACCAGTCGTATACGTCTAAGTTGCTTGTTCTTTTTCTGCATAATATATAATATATATATATATATAATAATATATATATTATATTATATATATGTAGATATATATAGATATATATATGTATATTTGTATATATATATATATATATATATATTGTAAAAAGATGTCCCGATAAACGGCGTTTGAAAGTGTGCAAGTCAAAGGTAGTGGGAAAATAGATGAAAGAAGTGTGTTACAGAGTTTACCAATGGAATACATGTAGGAATGGAGCCATAGATGTTAAGTCTGGGTCATCGACCGTTTTTTTCAGAGAGTTGTTCAGAGTTGGACAGAGAAAGGAGGAGATTGTGTAGAAAGACGAGTCTCG
>JABUQX010047533.1:0-2500 GCA_015478945.1 Trachelipus rathkii | reverse complement strand
TATAGGCAAACAAGACTTTCCCTAAAACCTGATCCCAACCATACAAGTCTTCAGTCATCATTCGCAACATTTCACACAAAGTCTTACCAGTTCTTTCAGCCAATCCATTCGACGACGCCATATAAGGAGTTATCATCACATGCTGAATCCCATGCTCTTTCAACATTCTTTCAAAACATTCACCCCTAAACTCTGGTCCATTGTCAGACAAAATCTTTTGTGGCCTTGCAAACATCATAGGAAAAAGATTCATGCTCACTACATTTGCAACATTCGCACTAGTTTTATTCTTTAAAGGTGCAGCAAAGGCATACTTGGATCTATGGTCTACCATCACAATCATACCCACATTCCCATGACTCGTTCTAGGCAAACTCACACAATCAACAGCAACTAGTTCAAATGGTTCATTCACTTCTATTTTTGTAATAGGGGGACGCACAATCTGACTTTGCCACTTTCGCTTCTGACACCTTTCACATGTGGTAGCAACATCCACAGCTACTCGAATTAAATAAGGATGGAAAATTACATTCTTCATCAATGCTACCAACTTTCGCTTCCCTGGATGACCATATGCTCTATGCATGACAATTACCAGTCCAATCATTGCATTCAAAGACATCACAGGAACACAACCCAGAAATTCATCATTCGCCATTTTTACAAAACACAAGACATCCTCATCAATCATAAACCTATTCCTATACCTAGCAAAGTCATTCAGTTCCTTAGGCCATTCACTCACATTCTTACTTTCTTTAACACATTTTTTCAACTCCTTTATTTCTGAACTCATCTGCTGCATTTCCCAAATATCATGATCACTCAAAACCTCATTTTCATCTCTTGTATCCAATTCAATCACTCCAGCAAATGCCATATCTAATCTCTCGGATTCATCCATACAAAATGTTGCAATACATTCATCTCCTTTAATTAAAGAATTACCAACCATATCTACAACTAATCTATTCTCACTCAAAAAGTCCATGCCTAACAAAAAACAAAAAGGTAAATCAACATCATTCATTACCAAGCATATCTGATTCACTGTAACTCCTGGACTACCTACCGAAAATTTAATTTCAACTGCTTCAGAAACACTCACTTCATCCTGCCCTAAGCCCCGAATTCTTAACCGAACTGGTACTACTTTCAAGTCCCTCACCTTTCCTTTTAAGTCATTTACCACACTTTTACTTACTAAACTTAACTGTGCCCCAGTATCAATTAAACCACATAAATTTCTATCTTTTACTTTTAAATCCACAGTCATACACCTATCACCATGAAAACAATCTCTCCTGCTACCTTTAACTACACTACCTTCTACATGGACTTCACAATCAACACCACATTCAACTTCAGATTAATACTCTACCTTCTACATGGACTTCACAATCAACACCACAATCAACCTCATAATTCTTTCTCTCCACTACCCAATTATAATGACAGTCATCTAAGCATTGTAAATGTAGCACAAATATACACTCCTTTTTCCTCAGTTTTTCTGACTTATACACAATCGGTTTCTCACAACCATAATGTACATACACTGTCACTCCAAACAACTCACTCACTACTACTAATACATTCTGAAGAGGTTTAACTCCAGGCTGACACATACTCTCTAATTCTTTCTTATAATTCCTAACTTTCATGATTCCTAATTTTTCAGGGTGTTTAACACATTCATTCATAACTTCCTTCCTTAAAGCATTCACATTTTCTGGCAAATTACATTTTAAACCCACTTCCCTCAAATCTTTCAATCCATATAAAATACTTTGTTTCTATATATATATATATATATATATACTGTAGCGATATGGTAACACAACTGTTGGGCGTTAGAAACGCACGAAAACGATCTATTGGTATAAACTAAATGGAAGTTCTCCTCCTTTAATAGGGCTATGCCGTGAGGTGTGAACTTTATATATATATATATATATATATATATATATATATATATATATATATATATATATATATATATATATATATATATATACTCGCTGCTATATACTGCTATTCAATAGCCTTGCTGTATACTTATATTTCTCTGTAGTGCGTAAATATGCATATATTTATATATATATAGCAACTATGCTTTCTCTATATATACCATATATATATAACTTATATATATATATATATACTCGCGCTATATATATTATCATCTACCTTCTTTCCAGACTGGGGGTAAGGTGTGTAGCATGCACCGGAAACAAGTAGAAGATTATTACAAGTCGAAAGAAAGCCCAACCTAATCGCCCCCACCAAACCTGTGTGTGTAGTTGAGAACTCTTCAAAGTCAGGTGTCACCTAGAGCTTCACGGGACACACGACCCAGCCCTCACTATAGCATCTCAGTCAGTGTGGGTTCCATCCATGTCCCAGGTGGCCCACAACCATACATCCTCATAAAACCCCGCCATTTCACTCACATTATGCACTTTTCTTCTCGCCTCTATCAAACTCACATTTCTCT